>MQTX01000340.1:0-21129 GCA_009735665.1 Angiostrongylus cantonensis
TATATATATATATAATGGGCTGGACAGCGCAGTGGTAGTAATGTCGGTCATTCCGAGAGCACGATGCTGGCCCGATTTCGCATCTTCTATTAATAACCACTATCTCATGCAGTTGCCTCGCAGGTGGCTGAAAAGGGGTTCTACAACTTCTTTGAACAAACTCCTCTTCTTTGTTCGACAGTTCGGGCACTGAATCAGCAGCAGTCATCTCAATGTTCTTTCTAGTATCTGTCGTCCTAAAAAAGCTTCCAAACGAGGGGCTGCGCCTTTTCACATGTAGCCCCACCAAATTGTACTAGTAGAAAAAACATTTAAAACCACTCTCTAAACACTGTCTTTAGTTTCCTCTGGCAAACACCACCCACTACAGAAGTACGACAAGGAGGGTACAGGGGTTCGTCTTCAAGTGCTGGTAGCGTGCAGCAGTATTCATCCAGTTCCTCTGTTCTTCGGTGCTTCAACTCCGAAATCCACCTAACTTCCTTCAACTGCATTGCTTGTTCTCACTTCAATCTCGCTCGTATACACCTACCTAATTCCATGCCAGATATCATAATTGTACAGTTGTTTTCGCTATAAACTATTGTAACCCAAACTGGAAGTTGTTACCGACAAGTACACAAAAAGACCCGCGTGGCAGCTACAAGAACTGATATTCACAACGACTTGGTATTCATATAAAGTTGAACCTCACCTCATCGCCGCCACAATGCATGTGCCTTTTAATCAACGATTTACCTATTGTCCGCCACTTGGAGCCGCAACGTGTTGCCTTTGCATGTGCCTTTTAATCAGCGATTTACCTATTGTCCGCCACTTGGAGCCGCAACGTGTTGCCTTACGGCTAACCTACGTGAGATCCCTCTATGAGTGAGATCCGTTTTTACAGTGTTTACTGTTAACGAATGCAATGCTTTATACAAGCACAACGATGCTGAGATATTTGAAAAACTCCGAACCACTGTTGTCTGCAGTGGAGATCGAACCCGCTATTACCCTTTCTACGTGGACTAACGTGTTTACCACACCACCATGCGAATTTTTCTTTTTCCCCCTCTTTATCTAGTTACCTTTCAAAGATACCGTTAACAATCTCACATTAACAGGATGGAGGCAGCACAAATCGTTGATTCTGACGATGCTGATACTTGATACGTGAACGGCCCGTCCTCACCAGTTGTGCGAGCCCCAGCATAATCACCACTTTCCGGTGATTTACTAGTTGAGCCATAGTGGTTTCCTGGAATCCGGAAGACAGTCTGGCCAAAGTCTGCCCCAGGTCGTCACCAGGACACGCAGTCGCAGCCCTTGTGGACCAGAAGGAGATTTGGCACCATGCGACTTCGACACCAAGACGGTGGTGGATTCTTGTATTGGTTTACTTTTAGCTAGGCTTTCTGAGGGAAACGCCGGACTCCTTCTCAGCTTGGGAGACCCTGCCAGGGAGACGAATCTCCTTGCTGTACATCGCAGTCCGGCACCCAGGAACACCTCCCAGCTACGATGAGGCGGTAAACTGTTGGGAGGACGACGATGCTGATGGCAAAGTTAAATAAAAAACTAGCTGAGAGAAAGGCGAAAAGGCATGTAAACACCTTAGCACGAAGAAGGGTAATATTGGGTCCGATTCCCACCGCAGACATTCATAATCATAACCGATTCTTCCATGAAGAAGAGAATTTTACTTTCGCATTGTCAAATTAGAGGCGATTTATGCTTTCTTTTGCTGGATGTAGAATTGTCAGCACAGTTGACGACGGCGTTGTTCAACACACTATTGTTTCTTGAACTATAGTATTTTTCTTTCAGATCTCTTTACCAAAAGTTCTTAAACAAAGTATTTTTTATAAAAAGGTGTTAACGAGTCCACGTGTGCGCCGGCGCGTGTGGCGCAGTGGTTGGAGGCGTCACTGCGACACGTACGTGGAATCGATCCATGCGCCCATGGCCCACCAAGCCTTCCTTCCCTCCGAGCTCGGCGAATTGGTACCAGACTTGCCTGGGAAGATAGCAGCACTGGCTCGATACATCGGCAAGCCACCGCAAGTCATTGTAAAGGCCAGATATGCATTCAATCACCTCCAACGATACTTAATGAAGTCGAATGCATGGCGCATCCCTCAGGGATTGATCAACGCCGAGAGCTTCATCCTTTTGTCCTCTATCGAGTCCTCCGATAGGCGAGAGCTCTCTGGTGCCCTCTGGAACGAAACTCGAAGTATGAAATTTCCTAGAATACTCTCGAGTTACTTAATGATTAATAAGGCCCCAGTGATATAAGTTATCTCGGAATTAAATATAAATGAACGAAAGCAAAATTGTATACAATCCGCCTTTCAACAATGTCCAACAATGAATGCACAGTTATAAGGCCGCGCCTAAACAGGGCTGGTCTAGAGAATTCGTTAGCAGTGAGTGAAATACCTATGAACCTTCTAGATTGACAAATGGTTCGTAGGCGCCTATATTACTCTTTGTATTGAAAAGAAATACATGAGTCACCTTCACGGTAACGGCATGAGTTTGGGTTTGATGTGGCTGATCACTTGTAATGTGTATGAAGACGAATTCGCCCGTTGGAAATGGATAAACTACTTTAAATCCGTATTAAAATGGCACTAGGTTGGAGAACTTTGAGGTGAACAAAACGCTACGCATGACACGTCTAGGACAAAGAAAACATTTTGAAGTAAAACTCATTATCCTCGCACACGAATCGAGAACTGAGAGTGTTAGGCCCGCAAGACGTTTGGGATATATTCTAATAATCCAAAAATTAAGCACAGAGATATGTGCTTTGTGGTCACGAGTGACTTCTCGCAGTATCACAGGTGGAGCTTCTTTCCTGGATCAGGTGCATTCCACACAAATGTAACACTCTGTGCAGCTGGTCCCCATTAAATAATTGGAGGACGTGCAAAGAACAAAACGTCGAATGTTTCAAAAAGGGTGTTTCCTAAAATTTAGGTGGCGAGTTTTTCCTGCTAAGGCAGTGAAACCTTTCGGCTGAGCAGAATACCTGTCAATATGGACTTTTCAGGCTCTGAAGAGGGCGAAATTGCAGAAACGAATCTCAATATTGAATAAATCTTCTTATTAACAACCTTTCGTCTGCTCAAGAACAAAACACTGGCTTGCCGTACAATGCCAAGGTTAACAGAGAATTGGTCCTGGAAATTGAAGAAAAATGCTTTTACGATTGCATTATAGTTACTATTAACATCCTGGATTAGTTTTTCATTATCGCCGAGTCCATTATACCTTCAGAAAATTACTAGATGGATTGACCTGAGTAAGTTTAATAGAATTTTATGTTGTGAGAAATCAATATCGTGCGTAGCTATTATGTATTTGGTATGCACATACATGGAAACATGTAAGGCCAACATTTACTGGCTGCATGCACTATAGCACCACTCCCATCCGTTTCATTGTTGGGTTATCGCCGTACATTGTGGTGATCTCTTTCGAAAATGGTAGCGTCTGCGAATGCCATTTCGTCATCGATAGTACTACCACTTACTACTGCAGACAAACATATTTGACTGATTGGCGTGGAAGACAAAAACGTCCACCCACCATACTCTTAAAATCAATTACACTAATTTAGTTATAAATAAGCTTGTCAACTCTTCTAACTATATAAGGAGCTTATTTCCGCTCCGTCTTGGAGAGGCAATCCTTGTACCATAAAATGAGGTATTTTCCAAAAGTCAGAGTAACATAATCAGACTACGAGGCGAGTGGATTGGTTATATCAGGAAAAAAATTGTTCATAAACTGTGTAGGCAGTGCCTAAGATACTCAACGTGGCTGAGGTTTTAGTTTAAGTCTCAAAGGCATAACAATGAATGCTTGGTCAAGAATGTGAGCGTGCATTAGTGAACCCGCCATTCGATCACTGGCCACAATGAAAAGCTCCAGAATGTCCCACACCACTGAGTGTGATCAGTTAATGTACGATGTGATAGGTCAATATAACCAAATATCAGTGAACAACTTTGTTTTTCGACTGCACTGTTTAAATACGAAAGCAGCAGGCATAGTTTTTGTGTACGACAGATTCACTTCTTGGACCACGAGTGCTTGTTTAGAATGACATTCGTTTCGGCAACGTCGAATTTTTTTGTATACGTTGTTTTCCCTCTCAGCAAACGCGAGGTTGTTAAACAGCATACGTTTACTTCCATACAAAAAAACACATACAACACAACCGTAGCTGACGTTTCGGCAAAACGGCCTTCTTCAGATGAACTTCTGAACCATATGCGACGCTGATCAGCTACTCTTCTTCAGTGGAAGGCTCTAAAAACGGCTCCGAAGAAGACGATGCTGCCGGAACGTCAGCTACGATTGTGTTGTATGTGTGTTATTGCATGCAAGTAAGCGTATGCTGTTTAAAAACCGCGCGATTGCTGAGAGAGAAAACGACGAATTTATAATCCAGTGCCGAGGTTAATGGAAAGACGATCCTGAGATCTTTTCGCATTCTTCAAAGGTTAGAGGAAAATGTAAGTGAGCTACGATTTGGTTGTGCTCTCTAAGAATCCTGCCCCGTCAGCAGATTAAATCCCATGCAGTGTTCGAACTATGAACAATAATTTCTATGCATAGTTGAAGCATAGCATGCAGCAGTTTTCGAGTCAACTGGTCGCATGCAGCCTCCTTAACAACTCTATGATCGCTTTCTTTTATGTGTTCGCATGTCGACTGCAAAAAGACTGTTTAGTTGGTGCGTCTCGAAGTTATTCGAATGTCTCGGTGATCAAATGGAGAAACTCACCAGTTTTCATGGAGCTATCAAACGTATTTACGAGTAGGAAATGTTGTTAAATGTCACAACAGCCATACAGTGTTATGAGTAACATATAATGCTAAAATCGACTCACTCGACATGCGTTCTTAGAGGAATGATTGGCCGGAGAGGTAAAAAGAGATTGAAGAGATATGAGAAGTGGTCGCGAATGATTTCCTCCATTGCCCTTCTGGACGTTGTAACTGTTCCGTCTGGGCGCCGTAGTGCAACCATCCTGCCTTTGTAGCTGGCGAGGAATCGGTGGCCTTTTCGAATAATCCCCATCTTCTGCAGATTCGAGCATAACTGCTGCTCTTCTCTCTTTAAGATCTTCTTTTATCGCCTGTCTACACTGCTATACATGTTCGCACGCGAATTGGCGATTGTCGGTGGATCGCGCAATTTCACACAGGCGAACGAGCTCGAGTGTTTCTAGAGACAAACGTCTCTTGGCAACATTTGAACTCTCAGGTTTCACAACGCTAACATGAAGATGTTGAATAAGCTGACCGAATTCTTCGTCGATATCATCGATAACGGCTTCCTCCTCACAGCCAATTAATGCACTGACTAAATTCCAGCTCATGGTGATTTTGAGACTTCTTTTTGAATTTAGTGGCAATTCCATTTTTGCTTCCTGTGAGCTATAAAATTTTGCACAAAATAGGAGATGATCCCGTGTAGAATTATAGGACTTCAGCCACATCGGCTAGGCAATACCTATGATTTACTATGACGTGGTCTCCTTCGTTATGGTACTCTCCGTTGGGAGACTTCCACATCCAGCGTTGAGGGTGGGGCTTCTGGAATTGCGAGTTACCAAGGATGGTCTTGACAGCCATGATAAACTCAAAGAGCAGCCCACCCTTTTCGTTCCATTCTAATCCGTGGGTCTCCATGTGACGTTCCTCACATGTTCTGCTTGGTCCAATCTTGGCATTGAAATCTCCAATGTTGACCCTGAAGAATGTATGGTCTTCTCTGTAGAACCTCTCCAAGTCCATGTAGAACGCTTCGACTTCTTCGTCGTCATAGCTTGCTGTTGGCGCGTAAACGACGAAGATTGTCAAAGTTGGTATTGATCCACATCTTTTTAATCGTAAACATCCGATTCGGGTTGCAAGCTGTTCGAATGAATCGTTGTTCATGGACAAACTCGTGTTGACGAGAACGCCGACGCCGCCGACTCCTCTACTGTCGCATTTTACGACGGACAGTTCTTCTCCTGCGTCATAGACGGCGTTGAATGGGTGACGTCTCGGCCAGACCGTTGACGTCGTACCTTATCCTTTTTGCTTGCATGAGCAAGTCTTCTATCGAGGACTCGGATGCAAGTGTACGTGCCTTGTAGGTACAGATCGTCACCATAGTTCTTGATCCAGGCAGCTTCCATTGGCTCTGAGATTTTAGCATTCTCTCCGTACTAACCCTACCCAACGCTGCGAAATTGGGAGCTCTTTCGGGGTCAGAGGAATGAGGCCCGTTTTTTTTTTACTGTGTTTAGCATATTTGATACCCACGTATAGCTTGCTGGGCTCTGAACGTGGGGGCTGGTTATACTCACGGGTAGCTAGCCAGGCTCTCCCAGAATGGACATGGAGCTCATTTGTTGGAGGCGACTCCTAACCGCCTCCCATACACTTCCCTCTCACTTGATTGCAGGCTTTTGGCCGAATTGACTCGTAGAATACAATCCGCATAAAGCGAGAACGCACCCACACACGCATGCATGAATACGCCTAGCAAATACAGAAAGTATGTGCCAAATCGGCGCAGCAGAAACAGCGAGTCCATCCACTGCATCGTCCTGTGTCTCAAAGAAGCAAAGGTCGCTTTTGATCAGCAATTAACCCTTTATCCGCCACCTGTGGACACGCCATGTTGCTTCACGACTGACCGAGAAGAAATCCTTCTGTTAGGGAGATCCGTGAAATGGCGATATAATGTAAGGAAGTCCGAACAAAGATAAGAATTCTAGTCGAATCCAAAACAGGATGTTGATCATGATAAAAATGATTATCTCGTTGACAATGATAGGAAAGAGGACCAAATAACAGAGAAGATAACAATAGAAATCAGAGTCTTGTTACTGGCCAATGGATTGCTGAGTGAAGAGCACAATGTAGTTAGGCGCGACGGGTCGTTAGCATTGGTGCTGTGATACGGTGCTTTCAGAAAAAACCAAAGCGAACAGCAATCAGAAGAGAAGTGCACTGTGCGACCAAACGCTACTGAAACGATACGCAGCGATTGACTAAAATCACACATTCGAGCAGCTAGTGAACTGTGGAGCATAATCTAAATGTTTTTCTGAGCGTATCCATGCAATTCGACTTCAAAATAGATGTTGATGCAGTTCGTGTTTGTTGAAGAGAATGAAAAACGGAAGAGATGAACTAAACACACTAAGGAAATCAGCGCTGCACACGAAGAGAGTGGAAAGTGCTTATCATCATCACTTATGGCGCATACAAACGAATGAGTGATGACACCCGGAAACATAAATACTTATCATCTTGGACTTTTAGACTTAATAAAAAGAATGGAGCGCGTAGTACGATGATCATTTTCGTTGACGCACATTAGTTAAATTAACAAGACTATAACGTCTTCATAATGAAGGTCAAAAATCGAAGTTGAACAGATAGTGATAAAACACGCAAAAAACTAGAAACATACAAAGTTCTTCCTACCAATGGTTTCGACAAGTCCAGAACTATCTTGACTCCCAACGCTGTTTCGACGCCCTATGTGTATCTGGGTTCCATGAGATTGGGCTGGAGTTGAACCATAGATGAAAGTGGATTTGCATTACTTTGTCTACGCCATAACATGTACAGGTCTGTGGTGTTACATGGCCTCAAATATTGCTTAACGTAGGCGGTAGCGGAATATTGTTGATGCTGTTCATCAAAGGCACGCTGTTTGTTCGACACCACCGCTCCGAGCTTAGGAAGCCTGCCGTTCATCTGGAGTCGGGAATTTAGTATTATAATTGTCTACCACCAGCTTGCTCTCCCTAGCCATGTGGAAACGCACTAGTCGTGCACAGCCAGGGCTCCAGGCAAAATCGACTCAATCAACACTTAACGGAATCTAAAAACATCAAGCATCAGCCGAACCCACACGCGAAAATTTCAACGACCTTTGTGGATGACCGATACGACAGGACAATCGAATACAAGAATGAATGGTCTGACCTGCAGAGTTGGCATGAAGACGGGTAGTGCAAAATAAAGTGAAAATATGCCACATATTTCGCGAAATTTTATTGCTCAGCACAAATGGCTCAGATTACCAGTGGTACGAAATTCGTGACCTTATCACAGCGAGTTTTTGTGGTGTAGCTTTAACAGACAAACGTTCTTAATCTATGGAGTATTTTCTCGAACACATGAAATAGCCCAGTGCAGAAGGTCTGGGCGAAAGCCCTGAGCTATCACAACACCGAAATTAAATGACAAACAAAGCTCTTGAAATTCTACAGCATCGTTTTTATAAACATCCATTCAACTACAAATATATTGCGAAAAAATCTATGACAATTGAAAACGAGATCTACGTTTCGAAAATTTCGCACATAATCATTGCCTTCCCTCCAAAACACAGTAGAGAATGCCATCATGTAACTGTTCTTGTTAAATTGCTTCAATTTTAAAACTATTACCCTGAACGAAAAAGAATGAAAGTAAAGCACACACGCCTCGTTGGCTCCAGAAAATCGGAATGCAATCTAAGCAAAACTGAAATTTTTACCATCCTGACAAAAATCTGTTAAATCAAAGACTTTCATTGAATTAATAAAGTTTAACTTGCGTTGAGATGTGTGTTGAAGTTGTGAACGACGACCATTGGTACATCGTGCGCGTAGAAGTCAATACTCATGGCAGCTAATGTGTTAGTGACGAGCTATATCAACCGACGGTATTCTTACGTATGATACTACGACGTACGGCGCAATGATGATAACTTTGCGGTGCCACCTGAGCTTACAGGAGTTCCACATTACCGACCTGTCACGTGTTTCTCGGCATTCCACAGAAGCGAAAGCAAAACCAGTAAGTAAAGTTGAAAAGAACTTGAATACGAAATAAAAATCGTGTTGAGTTCCGATTTACGAAGACCTCAACCCATTAATTTTATGAAGTGAGGATTTCTCTACTTTAACAGCAAGCGAAAAATTCTGACAGTATTACAAGGACA
The DNA here is from genome assembly GCA_009735665.1 of Angiostrongylus cantonensis. Taxonomy (NCBI): domain Eukaryota; kingdom Metazoa; phylum Nematoda; class Chromadorea; order Rhabditida; family Metastrongylidae; genus Angiostrongylus; species Angiostrongylus cantonensis. The sequence goes on from MQTX01000340.1 coordinate 8,999, forward strand.
GGCGATGTCCAATGACGAAGTTGACGATGTCATGATCAATAGCATGAAACCGACGTAAGATTTATAGCATACTTAATCTAAAAAGCCTGCCGAACACTAAAGTCAAACTCATAAATTGAGCTGTTTAATAGTACCCAGGGTCGACTTTCTATTACCCTCGGCATTGGATTATGAATTCCTCGTTTTCTCTCTTAGCAAGCTGTTTGAACTCTCAAGATCACTTTAGGCACAGAAGATCATAGCTGTAGATTTAATTATTCATTTATGGAGCTGGTAACGATAACTACAAACTGCAGGAAGTATAGCAGCACCAGCGTCACTTCATAAGCATTGAAGTCACCTGTATTCTGAAAGCCAAATGGATGATCTTAGATGTGAGACCGCGCAGCCTGCTGTCTATTTTACAAATGGTATAAAGATATGAATTCTACTCAATAGTAAAACTGCAGCAATAAACGCTTCTAAACCGAAAAGTGTATTGTGTGGTGCGATGAAGTCAAAACGACACATGAAATGTCATTTGCCAACATGAAAGTGGAAGTGAAATTTCATCTGTATTTATACCAGTAAAATTTTCATTGACAATGTTGTTAACAAAAGTTCAGGATGTCCATGAGCTTCCCAGATAAAAAAAAACATAATGATTTTACCAAAAAAGGAAACAGAATTAAGTTCATAGAAAATCACGCTTAGTGTGAAAAACAGCATGTAGCTGTGAAACTATTAACAAAGAATAACAAGACGTATAGGAATATTTTCAAAAAAAAAAAAAAGAAAAAGAATAGAACAACTTCTCAAGGACATAAAAGAGTTAACCTTTTAGGTAACTGTGTTCAGACTAACAATAACTGTGCATTAAAATGACAATATAAGTTCACAAAAACTTTTCTGACCATTCGTTCAGACAATCGTAAGCCATCATGGCATTTTTAACGCTAATTCCAATTGTGTCCTGAAAATAGAATAAACTTAAGGTAAAACAAAACGGAGATACCAGATAATAGGAAACAATTCCTTAGCAGATAAGGTCGCAGTGGTACATGAGTTACATTGTCATCAATTGTAATCTAACATCGTTATCATCTGGAATCCAGTTAATCACCGAGTGACTTGAATCAAAGTCGTTACTTCTTCAGCTGTTGTAGGTAGCTAAATGCTGCAGGTCAGTCCAGGTTGATGGAAGCACACGAAAAGCACCCCAATAGACCTTACGCTGGTCGTAATTTGTGCTTAATGGGCCAGAAATTCATCTATAATTTGCTGAACTCCACTGTGGGTGTTGGAGGTACAAGTTCTGCGGCTGAACATTTTCAGTTTGTTCATCGGAGTTGCCTCCTAACCATCAGCGGTTACGCCAGTTTAACACAGTATTTGTCGGAAACTGATTACCTGTTATTCAGCACTAAGAAACGGAAAGAGTCTAACATTTCGAGGCCCAGAATCTGAGCAAGATGAAGCAACTTCCTAATCCGAAGTCATTTAAGCCAGTCATGTAGTAAGTTACACTAAGTGATGCAAATGAAGAGAAGAAAAGCACAAAATATGAAAGCCAAATAAAATGTTAAGATAATCGCTTGTTTTTAAAGAACTGAACCAAAGGTTTCAATCGCCAGGTTTACTAATTGTAATTTACCAAAAGTTTTTTTTTTTTACATATTTCCGTATTTTAACCTCAGAGTCACTACTTTTATGCTCCGGTTCGAGTACGTGTAAAAAAAAAATTTAAAATGCGTCGTCAAACAAGGTTTTGTTTTTAATAAAATGGACGAATAGTGAAAAATACAAAGGAAAGAAGTTCGAGCAAAAAAATTCTTACAACAAGCCATTCGATGAAAGCCAATCTATCCTTTCTGTAAATGAGGAATTGACCAAATAGAATATAAGCCTGCAAAAATCTGATAAGAACGCGTTACACGAAAGTATATGTAACACAAAACCATCTATATTCTTGGATTGACCTTATCGAAGCCAAGATCCACGAGTGCATCACTGTATTCGTGCGCGATTCCAGCAACTGACGACACGTGCTTGTCACGCATTCGCTCACTCACGAATTTGCGGTGCTTTGAAGACGGGGACAATCTCTGCGCAGAAAAGAAACATAGCAAAAACCCAGAAACGTTGGAAAAGAAATATTAGTACTAACAGGTATAAACGACCATTTAGAAGTTCTGTAATTTCACATAAAATGTAGAGATTAAGATGCAATATCTGGATTGAAATTGTTTCAACACGATGATATCTTCTATAAGCACTTTAACGTTACCTAGATGGTTACCTTGAATCTTCAACATTCTAACAAAATGTTGCTTAAGTATGACATAGTAGAAGAGCTAGTCGTTCTCGATTATCGGAGAGACTGCAATACGGTGTCAACAAGCAGCTCCATAGTAGAAACAGGTATTCACGACAAGAGGGTAGACAAGAGGGTAGACTACAAAGAAGCTCAAGCTTCCGTTTAAGGTACATTAAGCACAGAAACGCTACCTACTTCTGAATACCGTATAATTCTTGCTGTATAGCATAAAACAAAGTCTTATATCTCCGCACATTGAAATATAATATACGGACCTCAATCGGTAGGTGGCTAATCACGCGAATCGCTTCAATCGAAAAGAAATCCAAGGTTCTTTTTAATCCGGCGTAAAAAAGAACTCAATATTTATTATTTCAGTGACAGAAAATGGCAAGTCATTTTGACGAAGCCGATCCCGACCAACCAGAGCCCCCCTCCGCGGGGTGTTACAAACACAACTCGCCGGCTGCCACGTCTGTACAACAACAGGAAGTTTGTCGTGCCGAAAACGACTGCACGAAGACCTCACAAGACTGGTACTTACGTTGTCGATTTAATGGATTAAAAAGATCGTGACCACAGCAGGAGCTTCTGCGTCCTAAGGAACTGGTTGGTTGAATAACATAGGCATTGATTAGTATAACGTACGGACATCACACATTGCCGACTTCAAAGACGAGTTTCATTAATAGCCCGTACTTTAGGTCATAATCTCAAATTTCTTTCATTTGTGTTTTACCATTAAACGAACATGTGCTCAAAACTACAACCGAACACGGATCTACCTCGTATGTCGTAATTACCGGACGAATGTCTGCCCGAAGTGTGCCATCAGGCAAAAACACCAGTACGCCTTCAACAGTTCCCTGAAAATATTTCAGCTGAACAACTATGTTTACAGTAAACAAATTAACACATTCGCGACCACGCTCAACTTTGTGTGGTAGACGGATAGGACTACGCTTAATTTTCCCCTCTTGTGGTGCGCATTCAACGCAATGCAATCCTGTCGCAACGTCACCATAAAAGCACCTATCGTTTGTTCTTGTCGCACAGTAACATGGTTCTCAATATATTTTCCATTCATTCCCATAAATCTTTATGTCGTACATATTCTTCAAGTTTTTCTATGTATTTTTAAATGCTCATGAAACATATCCAACTATTGCGCGTGATGGAAGAAGAAAACTCCCACGACATAGTAGATGTTGCCGACCTTTTCAAAGGTCTTACATAATAATTCTTGAAGACTTAAACCGACCGTCCCTAGTGGTTGTGGTCTAACTCCAGAATATTCTCCATTTTCCAGAGCTTTGCTGGCCTAGCTGTTGTGGTTCCTTGGAGTTCAGAGGTCAGCCTGGCCAAAGTCTCTACCAGGTCGTCACTACCACAGAAATTCGCCGCCCTTGTGGATCAGAGGAAGATTTGCCACCATGCAATTAGTTTGGTATCAGCTGGACTTTCTGGTTGAAACGCCGGACTCCCTCTCAGCTTGAGAGACCATGCTGGCGGGACGAATCCACTCGCCACCTGGAAAGGGAAATAGCGCGTTCGTTCCCAACCGCAAACACCCGCGGTCCAGAGTTTTGTAAATATTTCAGCGTCATTGTGGCGGTACCACACACAATACCCTGCCGTGAAAATTCGTAATAGCCAGTAAATAAAAAAGCTAACATAAATGGGAACTGTTGAGATGAAACAATTGTGGTCTTTGCTGGGCTATTTTATACTTGGTAGAAAAACTGATAAATACTCCACCTATTTGCGCATTCATAGTTCAGGCAGATCTCAGAACATCCGACTGCGTGCCCACCATTTCGACTCAACGGTTCTACCTGCCGTAGCGCATGCATCAGAAACCTGGTCGCTGCGTCAACAGGATGAAAAATCACTCAGCGTGATTGAACGCACAGTCGAAAAGACGATGTTAGGAGCATCCCGTTTCACACAACTAAGGGAAGGAATCCGAAGATCCTACCTGCGTCAACGATCAAAAATCAAAAATACGGTTCTGTACGCCAAACAGTCAAAGATAAGGAGGCCAGACACGTAATACCTCTGAATGACAACCGATGGACAAGAGCCGTTAAAAAAAAAGAATAAAGCTCTCGGCGTTGATCAGTCCCTGAGGGATGCGCTATGCATTCGACTTAAGTAAGTATCGTTGGAGGTGATTGAATGCATATATGGCCTTTACAATGACTCGCGGTGGCTTGCCGATGTATCGAGCCAGTGCCCCTATTCTCCCAGATTTGCCTGGTACCAATTCGCCGGCTCTTGAGTGATGGAAGGCTTGGCGGGCCATGGGCGCATTTCACGTGCGCGCCGCAGTGGCGCCTCCAACCACTGCGCCACACGCGCCTGCTACAAGAGCCGTTAGTGACTGGATTCCTCGGGATGTTAAACGTGCAGGAAGACCACCGACCCGATGGTCAGAGTTTTTAGCGAAGGGCCTAGAAAAAAGATATGATGCTCGACGAGTCCCTAGAGCGAGCAGAACTCACTGGGCTACTTTTGCACGCAACAGGGAAAGATGGAAAATTTACCGGCGCCTGCTCGAGTCACTCGACAATCAACGGGACTACAGGTGATACAGGTGGCGTTTCGCACTGCTCGCTTGTGTTCCGCTCTCCTCTGTTCTGAACAAGAAATCCTTTCAATAATTGTAGGAATTCCGTAATTATATACATTACTTACAGGACTCACAGTAGGTGTATGAAGCATGGTGGGTTGTGAATAGTGCACAAAGATTGAATGAGATGTGCAGTATGCTTTACGCTAAGAGCAGATATACCTATTTGAAGCACAGGCGTATCGCGGGAGAGCCGCTTCGCGACCGCTCGCGAGGTACCTACGACTTCGAGCAGATTAAACCCATCGTTTAATGGAAAACCGCTTCCAATTATCTAGATGCCTCGACTCCTCTATGTACACTAGTCGTTGCTTTTGTTCTTAGTGTACTGGTTTTTATATGGAAGCAACATTATGTTGTTGTTTCTTTCTGTCTACTACATTCTCGATACTTCGTTGTGTAGAAACTTCTTGTTCATATTATTTCCATATTTTGCATTCTTTTTGATTTAATGCTTAGACCTCAGTAAAACCAAGCACTTCAATGGGGTGAAGAATTCTTTCACTCGGTTTTACAATCGCTATGATGATAGGAAATTTGCAAAACATAGGCCCTGGGCCAGATTCGAGAGTATCGTATAGTATAGAGGTATAGTTGAATAGAGTATCGCGGGAGAGCCGCTTCGCGACCGCTCGCGAGGTGCCTACGACTTTGAGCAGATTAAACCCATCGTTTAATGGAAAACCGCTTCCAATTATCTAGATGCCTCGACTCCTCTATGTACACTAGTCGTTGCTTTTGTTCTTAGTGTACTGGTTTTTATATGGAAGCAACATTATGTTGTTGTTTCTTTCTGTCTACTACATTCTCGATACTTCGTTGTGTAGAAACTTCTTGTTCATATTATTTCCATATTTTGCATTCTTTTTGATTTAATGCTTAGACCTCAGTAAAACCAAGCACTTCAATGGGGTGAAGAATTCTTTCACTCGGTTTTACAATCGCTATGATGATAGGAAATTTGCAAAACATAGGCCCTGGGCCAGATTCGAGAGGTATAGTTGAATAGCCTTGTACCTATTACCCTGTGAACAATAAATTGGCCTAGTAGAAGTCTACTGTGCATACGAAGTCCTACTCCATTGAAACGCACTGTTCGTTTCCATTTTCCAAGTAGGGAGACTACTCCGTGTTGTTGGTGAAAGATACTAGATGGAATTCACTCATATTAGAGAGTTATTGCGAAACAAAGATCCGAATCGAAGTGTGTCTGTGAAGAATTTGATCTTCTTCGACTCAATTTTAGCTTTTGAAATAAAAAAGAAGGGTAAAGCTCTCGGCGTTGATCAATCCCTGAGGGATGCGCCATGCTTTCGACTTCATTAAGCTCCCAATTTGCTGTCTGTTCCTACTTTTCCATCAAGACGAGATGAGAGAGAAATGGTGACTAGAGCACTGAGGTTTAGTAATGAACAGAGTGTGAAAATGAATCAGTTGCATTTTCATATCGATTCAGGTATTTTGGACAGAATATGTGTTTTACAACCTTTTTTATGTGAATGCATTCAGTTTCAGGTTCGATCCAATATCATTCGTTCTCTGTCCATGTTGATTTGCGTGTACGAATAATGAAAGCGGTTGCATCTAATACATCAGTAGAGTTAGATGGTATGTTAAGTGACACTCAGCTCATTCCTACTTATTATTTCACCCTTCAACGCCTCTTCCATCAACAACTACATGTTCTGCTTCCTTCCCGTGTATACACTGAGTCTTACAGCTTTATGAATTTTTGCCGTCGCTGATGAGTTGCGTGATATCCAGAGTTTCATGCAGTCGGCCAAAATCGGAAGATCAGTGGATATTGCGTGATATTGCTGGCAGCACTCTGATCAAGATATTAAAGTATATGTTACCAAAGCTTGGATTTTCTTCAGTAATAGGAGTGCTGTATTACGGAAGGTATCAGCGAACAACAATGTGGGAACTCCTCGACGCTGAGTAGGCTGAGGTATTCGCAAAACTTGGACCAAACCCGTGATCGAACCACGATTACCGTTTCAGGAGGCTTGCGTATTAACCTTTACACCACAGAGGCACTTGCTGTATTTTTCTCTCAGCTTATAGTAATATTTCTTATTGCAATATTTCTTACTATTTTCCATTAGATTTGAGTGTTTAGGGATTTTTTAGGAGCACAAGAAACTAGTTTATCTTCGCCGTCTTCCATCTATCGAAAAAAGAACACCTGTAGTAAATGAACCTCATGATTTTGAAGGGTTTGCTCTGTTTTTGTCTGAAAGGCTAGAGTAATTCAATGATTTTCTCTGATTTTTTCGTATTTGCCAATCTTTTGTTTCTGTTACAATTCCTGTTTTTCGTCTGATTTGTACTTTTTTTTTTGCAACAGTTTTGCTATTACTACCTTTTTGTGCAATGGCTTCACTATAACGGAGAACACCTCATGCGGTTCGCTGGTTAAGTTTTTCCGTATTTCACGGGTCTTCATCGTCCTTAACTCCTACATTGATTCCAGCCCACTTCTTTCTCGTTGTTTCTTCATTTCATTTCATTATTTCTCCCACTACTTCATATTATTTTTGAAGCGCTCAACTTCGTTTATGTCATCAGCAGTTAGCTGGCTTGGTTAGATATTGAAATGCCGAAAAGGCTACGCAGCATTAGCAGACTTTACTAGAACTCTTTCACAAAAACCCAGTGTTGGACAACTAAGGTACTATACGAATATTATAAAGTAAGTAAGCAGCAATATGACGGACAGCACATAGATCGTGCACGTTTGCCGTCACCACAATACGACATTGCTGGCTGACTGAAATCGAAGCGATATCGAAACGAGACATATTTCGAGATACGTGACGTGGACAAGGCAGTGCTGCAGAATGCTCAACTCAATTCGCGGATTTGAGACGACTGGGCGGGAATATCGGAAATGTTGAGGTTCACTTACCCATGTGCGCACTAACAGAATTTAACCACTTTTAAACAAGTTTGTCGTGCACATGAACGACAAGGGATGAACAAGAGCCGTTGAGGACTAAATTCCTCCAGATGTCTAACGCGTCGAAGAAGGACTTCTGACCCAATGGTTAGGTTCTTCCGCGAAGCTGCTAGGAAAGTTAAATCATGCCCGACGAGTTCCTTAGAGCGAGGCGGAATACATGGGGCTTCTCTTTTACGAAACGTTGGGAAATGGAGGGTTCATTGACGACTGCCGACACAGCTATTATTTGTTTCCAGCGGAACAATTTGAATCTGCTGTGCATTGCATGAGGAAAGAACGTTGGCTACAAGATTTTCGACGGAGTACCTATTTTTATGGCTACAGAATGCCTCCAAAGCACGCTGAAGTAAATGGTGTCGGCTATTAAATCGTTTAGAGATGGTCGTCGCAACGTGTAATAGACAAAACAGAACTGATCTACAGATGCTCCCACTTGAACGTTCGATCGGACTTATCTTCTGTGACATAAACTTTGCGGTGTTGGGGTGCTTGTCATTCGCCAACATTCATTAGATTATTTATTTTTGCATGTCCTTTGCAGAATAGTTTGATTTGTATCAGTTTCTTCAATCTGGATGCGTGCAGAAATAATCTGAGCAGATCCTTGTTTAGAAATCCGAAATATACGCGGGATGGGCTATTCAGCTGTTGGAAAGCTGGCGGAAAACCATCAAAGAAGAAGTTGTGCACATTACTGATTACAATACTGGGCTTGAAACTGATGGATTTTTAATAACCAAGCGGATTTTGAACAACAAGTTTAGTAATCAATGAGCACGACTTTTTACACTTTTTCCGTATTAAAAAAATAGAAGAAGATGTAGTTGGTACAATAACACTTCCACCGAATTTCTACGAAAATCCTTACACCTCTTCATGCCACTCACCGCCACCTTTAGTATTGCAGGACACAACGTTGAGATTGAAGAGTTCTACGTTTCTATCGCAGCCGAATACACAGAGTTTCATGAAGCGTCTGAAAAAGAGAGCAAAAGATATGCAGATTAGTTTTCTATGGCTGATAATTCTCATGAAAATGGCATAAAACAGCTTCGATAGCATATGAAAACTTTTTCACACGTTTCAATCTGAACCTCAGCTGTAGATTCTTTGCCAGCTATTGTCATGGGCTTGAAAACCAACGATCACTAGTTCATGGTGGTTTCTAAGCCATCTCATAACTGCGTTCTCGAGTCATTGACATTTCTTTCCTGTTTTTCTTTCTTCTTTCTTTAAATTTTAAAACAATGGAGGACCCTTGAGTAGAAGAATGATTACCGAGGAAATCTTTGATGAACATTTGCTCTGAAAAGAAAACTAAGTCTTTCTTGTTATGATTTTGCAACGTAATATACTGTGGTTTTTTAGAAATCTATGCAGGAAATGTGATTTTATTTTCCTGTTTACGTTTCGGCTACTTTTTTGAATACTATTCTATAAGATATTGTTGCACTCCCAACGGTTTACCGCCTAATCGTAGCTGAGAAGTGTTCCTGGGTGTCGGGCTGCGATGTACAGCGGCGAGATTCAGCCACCCGGCAGGGTCTTCCAGGCTGTGAAGGAATGCGGATTTCCATCTGGAAGCCCAGCTAAGAGTAAATCAATACTTAGATCTACCACTGCGTCGGTATCAAATTACTCGCATGGTGGCAAATCTCACTCTGAGCCACAAGTGCTGCGACTGCATGTGGTGATGATGACCAGGGGCAGACTTTGGCCAGGCTGCCCTCATGACTCTAAGGAACCACAATGGCTAAACAAGCAGATCTCCGGAAAATCGACATTATGCTGCGGCCCGTACAATCAGTGAAGACGGCCCATCCAAATATTCAAGTAAGTAGACTGTTGCAAAACTGATTTTATACACATATTTTCCACACAACTAGGCTATACTGTCAACCAAAATTCTGACAAATTTACAAACTAGATTATTCGTCCTTGCGATTTAAACCCTTGTTGTCGTACCAAGTCCTGATCAGTTTATTGCGGCACGGCTCAGATAACGTACTCACTCGGTAACTTCCTTTTATATAAGACGGTTGCAACCAATTACCAAAGAATTCGATCTGTTTTAACTTCGGTAATGGACAATCATACGGCAATCGGCATTTAATTAGCTGTGGAAATTGTAGCAATATCTTGAAAAACCACTATCATGGAACACAGGTATGAGTACTCAATGCTTTATTAAGCTAAAAAGCTTACACGAGGTTGCGACAACAAATAGTTGATATTCCACCTTCACACAAAACTAGACGACAATCATACGAGATCGATAATTAAGACATCCACATCAATAGGAAGTAACATTGACTGAACTAGACAGTAGTGAAAGATAAAAACTAATAGCTCAACTAGTGTATAAATACGTTAGTAAATTCAACACTAAGCAGCTCAACTAGTTGATAAATACGTTAGTAAATTTGGCACTCGGCCAAACGTGTCCATTCGACCAGTTTTAACGCATTTCTCTAACTTAAGTAATCAAACTTTCATGACGTAGTCCAACTCACACAGCAGTTCTAGCTGCGTGAGATTCACTGCCGCAATGCATACCGAAGCAGCGATATGTGTGTAGTCCACCATTTGTTTCTTATATGCTCCAATGCTAATTGGCGAAAACGAAGCCATCGATGTTGAACACTGAAGGGCAAACGCTAAGGATTGACCTCAAATGACTCCATAATTCATCTCTAGTTCTTTTTCGCTAAGCACAGTATTCATCAGAAAATTCTCCTCAGATGAGGGTAGCTTTCACCTGTGAAATGCAAGGTTTACCGGAGCTCGCTGAAGTCAGTCGAGGACCAGCAGCGCGACAGGTTATACAGGTGATAAAACTGCGCAGTAGGAGTTGCAGTGAGGCACCCAAAGTGCAAGAAGTTTCTTGTATCCTGAAAAAAACCCATGAACTTTAAAAAACTCGTAGGCCTGCTGCTTTGACAGTGGTCAAGGAGCAAACCCACAGCAATCAGGTCTACGCGTGGAATAAAGGAATTCTTCACAAAAGAAAGAGAAACTCACGTGTTCTTGCGATTACTGTTGCGTTGTGTATCCACCGATGATCATTTTTCATAATCAATAATAACCGCGTCGTCGAACAGACGCAAGAGTTGGCGTTGCGCGTGATTAGCGCTGCTGCGACGCGCGCCGAGCTGTGATACGTGGGTAGCGTAACACTTGTTTTTTTGAATGAACCTGTAACCGCTTTCCTAGTATGCTTTTCCGTGCATTAATAAAATTACGATAAAAATACAAAGAAGAAACGCGAGGCGGTCGTCGAGGTGAAGTGGATTCTGGTGGAACTGTTGAAATTGATAACAGAAGCAGCGTAGCGATGGCGACAAAAAATAGGTTTTGTTTATGTTAGCGAACCCATTAGCAATGGTATCCCACACAAATGCATGGCAAAAATGAGGAAATTTTCTTATGCAGAACATATATCGAATAAGTAGCGCGTGACAAGGAGCCAGATTGCGGTAGCTGTGTGGTGCGTCCTAAGTGGAAGAGGGATTGCGCACGTGATGAGGTAGAACCTTTAAATCATATGTGCTTCTAAGCACATTTCGCAAATAAATGCCGATATCATACAAGCCCTTCTTTCGTTAACGTTCATTAGACCTCCGTAACAATAATCAATGATTTTCTACATTATTGAGATGACACCCACGGATCTCCCTCATATGAGGGATCTCGAGCCGGTTAGTCGCGAGGCTACGTGGCGCGTCCCCAGGTGGCGGATAGGGGGTTAATCGCGGACCAAAAGCGACCTTTGCTTCCCTGAGACGCAGGTGGATCCAGGGGATGGACTCCCTGTTTCTGCTGCGCCGATTTGGCACATACTTTCTGTATTTGCTAGGCGTATTCATGTATGCGTGTGTGGGTGCGTTCTCGCTTTATGCGGATTGTATTCTACGAGTCAATTCGGCCAAAAGATTGCAATCAAGTGACAGGGATGTATATGGGAGGCGGTTAGGAGTCGCCTCCAACAAATAAGCTCCATGTCCACTCTGGGAGAGCCTGGCAGGCTACCCGTGAGTATAACCAGCCCCCACGTTCAGAGCCCAGCAAGCTATACGTGGGTATTAAATATGCTAAACACAGTAAAAAAAACGGGCCTCATTCCCCTGACCCCGAAAGAGCCCCCAATTTCGCAGCGTTGCGTAGGAAGAGTACAGAGAGGCTGCTAAAATCTCAGGAAAAATGGGAGCTGCCTGGATCAAGAACTATGGTGACGATCT
>MQTX01000340.1:29720-45336 GCA_009735665.1 Angiostrongylus cantonensis
TTCGGAGATTTGTTCCACATGTGTTGCAGGGAACATCCGACCATTGCGCTACGCGCACCCTTGCTTCCTATATATAACAGTTAGATTTCAGTGGTCATTACGAATACATTATTAACCGCGCTATATTTCCATTATCCTAATGTTTCTACAAGATGTTTTCCTAGCGATTGGTTTTTTTTGTGTATTTTGACAATGCGCCTTGAATATTAATGGAAGCTAAACAGTGCACAAAACATATAACATGTAGCAAACATAGAATCATGATCTTCTTGCCCATCAACCATCACTTGTCACACGTTTCCGATTTCTTTTCAAAAGGCCATCAAATAATTTTTTCCAGGTGGAATCTCTTTATCGAACGTTTCTCTTCCCTTCATGACTGATTCTGTCTTAACAGAATAGAAAACCACCTGCGAAAGGATTGTAGGATCCCGAGTAAGAAGTGTGAAATCAGGTCACATAGAATTAATCTTACCTAGCGCACTCGTTTGGAGAACATACACGTTTACATGGGTGTTATTGTCGTTTAACTCCATCTAGGATAGAAACAGAAACTTTGGTGGACGACTGCAGATGAGCGACAGTTCCTGATCTAGTGTGGGTCCCATTTTTGTGCGACAACGTTACGTCCTACAGTCATGGTGGCTTTGTATCATGTTTCATGATATTCGGTTTTACATTGTTGATGCTCTTCTTTTCTTATAGTTCTATTTCTTTTATCTTATTATACCTTTTTATGAACTTTTCTATCGCTTTTTTTATTACCATTAGGCGTTACTGCCTGCTTTTCTTTAAGTTCAACAAAGGAATAATAACGTAACGCATTAGTGAGCATTTAAATCCATTTCTATGTGTTGTTTCTTTTCTTTTGTTTTGAATTACAATGGCCTTCCTTTATATTGTTGCAATAACACAGAAGGAGCGCTCATGCAGTTGTGGTGATGTTGTTCATTACGAGCGCGGTAAAGGGTCGACAGCGCTCCATGTTCACCGAGCCTTCTATTCCTTCTGGGTACGTAAACTAATATTAGACTTATTAGCAACTAGTTCACTTCTGCATCAAAGTGGAGAAACTATGCCACGGTTGTTCCAGAAATCCAGTGAGAATCGACTCTACCGCATTCAGTGTTATTCATTAAAACGAAAATCCTCAAGAAACAGCCGAACGCGAATGCAAACGTTCGAAGACTTCGTGAAATCAGAGAGCAAATCGATGGGAAAAGTGTTTAGAATTCGTGCAGCAAATGTGAAAACAAGTCACGTAAAGCAGGACGAAAGGAAAATAAATGATATAACGTTATTTTACCATTTTCCAATTGGGACAAAAACGCATTCTTGATCTCGTTTGCCGGCAGGAATCTACGCTAATGACAGAAATCGGCCCAGTCCTAGGAAAAATCCAGTGGCAAGTCGATCTACCAAGATGTCCAACTACTTATAATGACAATCTAGAAGTGCTTTTGGAAGACCCTCTCGAGAACTATTAGAAGAAATTGCTCACGCGAGCAAAGTTTCAATGAAATCTAAACTATGCTAGGGTACTCAAAATGCTTTCGAACAAGAGATATCTGAGGTCAGTATTTAGGCCTGTTACAATTTGGGATTAAGGATAAAAAGGATGAAGCTCTCGGCGTTGATTAATCCCTGAGGGATGCGCCATGCATTCGACTTTATTAAGCATCGTTGGAGGTGATTGAATGCATATCTGGCCTTTACAATGACTCGCGGTGGCTGGCCGATGTATCGAGCCAGTGCTGCTATCCTCCCAGATAAGTCTGGTACCAATTTGCCGACCCCGGAGGGATGGAAGGCTTGGTGGGCCATGGGCGCATGTCACGTGCGCGCCGCAGTGGCGCCTCCAACCACTGCGCCACACGCGCCCTAATTTGGGATTAGTGCTTGAAAAAAGCTTTCTGGAGATGGTCATGTTGGTTTACCATAGCGACAAGGCTAAATACCTTGTGACATTGCGCAAAGGCTGATTCGAATGTGGAGGAATTTAATTTTCCGCATATGGTTGCAATATAACTACTCAATTGTTTTTACCATGAACGACAATACTCTATAGCCATTATTCGTCGAATCGGAAAGATAAGTAGTTTCTGCAAAAACCCCCAGAAATAATATCGGAGGGTCGCCATGATAATGATGAATGCGCATGAATGGTGTCAGCTCGAGAACAGTACTTTTCCTCGGCGACTTCGGCCTCTCATCATTTTCGAGCCTCGTCAACAGATCTATTTTAAATGATTTCTTTCGGTAAAGAGTTTAGCAAGCTGCTCCAATTTAACAATTCCTATCAGAACGGTTGTATCAGTACAAAACTGTGAAAAACACCTTGAGGAAAGTAAACCGTCATTTTCACATTTCGTTCCCCACTGTTGATCTAGACTTGTCAATTTTCACTATCGTATTCGTGTTTAGACCTCCACTGGGCTATCATCGATTTACCTTACATAAGGAGATTCAAAGGGCACGTGTGGTGCAGTGGTTGGAGGCGCCACTGCGGCAGGCATGTGGAATTGATTCCTGCACCCATGGCCCACCAAGCCTTCCATCCCTCCGGGGTCGGCAAATTGGTACCAGAGTTGTCTGGAAAGATAGCAACACTTGCTCGATACATCGGCAGGCCACCGCGAGTCATTGTAAAGGTTTTTAAGGAAATTCAAATTCAGGAATATCATGCCACCGTCCGCGAACGGACGCAGATTTTAGTTTTTTGTTGTATACTAGGTAACAATCAAAGCAGTGAACGTGGAAAACATACTAAGGCAACTCTAGTACTCGTCGTTGAATCTTCAGTAGGTAGAACACAGCTTACATGTACTTATTGGAGCGAAAGCGTCCAAAAGGACCAAAATTTGTCAAGTTATGAACAAAGCCTACTGATCAATTATTCTTTATTGTTGCAAAATGTGAATTTAGGACAGACGATTTCTTCTATACTTTGAGTTTTACGAGCAACACTCGTCTCATTATCGTATTGTTTTTCGGCATCTATCGTCAGTTGTTCAACGCTCTGCTAGTAAATTTCATCTGATCAGATACATTTCTCTACTGACATGGTGTTGCTTTCGTCGTCAACTATGGCTCAGCAGATGTGAGAAAATGATAAAAGTGATTAATTGAGGATGAACTCGTAGAAACTTTAGCAAAGCTATTCCAGTTTCGTGGTTTTCAGATCTTTACGACGTCAGTACTTTTTTCCATTCTTCATTATTCATCGACAGTCAAAACGGGCTTGCAAACACTTTTGCTCTCATTTGTTCGTTTTTCTTTCGTATTGACAGTTTAGATGGGGAAGGGGATAACACTCTTAAACACTACGAATCAATCTGAGTTCTTGTAAGGCCATAAGATAGTGTGGAGTGGATTGAGTGAGCTCGAAATTGGGCCGATTCGTATGTAAAATGTAGGTTAGTGAAAGAAAGTCGAACATGGCCCGCGATCAGCGAAGCGAACAGTCCGCAGTCGTCAGCGGTTTCTCGATCGTCTTTATGACCATTAACAAACGCTTCCTAAAAAGCCAATTCATTCAAAGAGGTATTTCTCTTATTCTCTGCATTCGATAACCAATGTCGTGCTCGTGCTCAGTAATAGAAAATGACGATCGCTATAAAAAAAGTTGACCAGCTGCAAACGCCGTCGAACCTAATGAGAGCGAGAAAATTCGATCTATAAATTCATCTTCATCACGAAACGAACGCTCATGTGACAGATTACATTTCTTGCACTAAGAAGAAGATGCCCTTTGATAATGTATTTCTTCCATCGTTCATGTCCTATTTTCGATTCATTCGTTTAGGCACATTCAGTAGTCGGATATGTTGACTGGCTTGCTCCGGTATTGCATATACCTGATACTGATAACTTATAACAGATGCTCTGTGCCTGAAAAGAACTGTTTAGCTGGTTTATGTTATAATCAAAGAAGTTATGCTGATAATATCAATATTCTGCGTATGAAGCGTGGTATGTCCATTTGTTAATTAAAATGAATTCCTATTTTTTTTTTATCTTTCCTTTACTAAAATCTGCTGCTCTACAGCACCATCGGCAGCGTGTTCACCAACGTCGAATGATGTCACGCATTCACTTTTCAATAACCTCTGTTGCGATCCGATGATACCACTTTTCGTCGATAATCAGCTCAGCACCAATGATGGCATTGGAGCGATTTCTCGAGTAATACATTAAAAAGTCTTTTCATATATGCGTACAGAATCTGTTGGATTATGTGAATCTTACTGATATGAAGTCAAAGTAATCACCTTCTAATCCGAAATTTTCTTCAATTAAGTAGGCTTATCGCTTATTACTAAGAGCAGCATTTTTAATGATTTATTCGCTCAATTTAAACTAGCCGAAAGTGTTCAGGCTGTTCAGCAACGTATTCAAATGAGATATAACGCATCATTTGAAGTGATTGTGTCTGAATCGGATTTCGTCGTCATCACCTACTATAGTGGTCCACGTCGATGTAAATTCGAAACTGATCGATACTTTGTTGCGTTATATCAAACTCCTGTACAGGTAAAAGTGTCGGATACCAAGTCCCGTGATGATTTATTCTTCATTGTTTTTTCGCTATCGTTAATTATCGCTAGGAGATAATAGGCGTGGAGGGGTCGAGCTGAACTTTTTTAAACTTTTAGTTCTATTCGTCAGATTGTGTCTGCTGACGTTTTTTCTTTTCAGTACGATATATCTGATGTTACAAACGAACTCGCTCTGGCCAGTGTCGATAGAGACGATCCCTTAGGATGGAAGCAGAGTCCTCTAGCACAACTTGATGAATTTGTTGAAGATGGTAGTTCATGTCATTAAGCTTTTTGGTTCTTTGATTCAATATTGTAGCAAAAGTTGGTGAAACAACAAAGTTGAATTCGTTGTGGCACGGAAAGAAAATTTTTCGTTTTTGTTTTCCAAAACTTGTTGTTGAATATTTACTTAAGCGATCAGATTGATACAAATATGCTTAAATGGGGCGCGTGTAGTGCAATGGTCATAGGCGCCTAGTAATGCACTTGGAACCGACCCCACGCCCCAGACATACCAAGCCCTCCATCGCTCAGGGGTCGGCAAATTGGAAGCAAACTTGTATTGGAGGATAGCACTAGCTCAATACATCGGTAGGTCACCATGAGTAAAGATGGCCAGATTCATGGTGTAAGGGTTTACGTGATGTGAAGGCCAGATATGCATTTAATCAGCTTCATGGATGCTTAGTGAATTCGTGTGCATGGCGCATCCTTCAGGGATTGATCAATGTAAAATGCTTTATCCTTTATCCTTCTATTTAAATAGATCGACCTCGCATATCGTCGTCGCTTCAGAACTTTTTGGATTGACTTCTTCAATTTACTTCTTTATTTTTCGACCGGCAAATGATTGGATTCGTGTGAGAGTATGCCCGTCACTTGACGGCCTGTCCTTTTCTTCTGTCTTCTTGCTGTACACGAAAAAGTCCATTTCCGTCAAGCTCTGGAACAGCAGCAGGAATAATGAGATGTGAACAAAAGTCGTAAGCTCAGGTGAGCTGAGCTCCGGCTATAACCCGTACCGAGAGCTCATGTATTATCCATTGTAACAATCGAGATCCTCGCTTTACTTTTCACCCAGCCATTTTTTTTTACTCTTTCGGTGCTATCAGCAACTACCAGTCAACGAGGATGATCTGGACAGTACAAGTCGGAGTTGTAACTAGCTAATGTGAAGCCGGATGAAAAAAAAAGAGTAGGTAGCAAATAAAGGCCAAAATGTTGTGATATCGAATTCGCCTTCAGCTTAACTGAGTTGAATGAAATCACAATGATAACTTTTTATTTGCTGCCTACCATAATTTTTTGCGGATGGGTATGATGTAAAATGCAACCACTGCGGTTAAAAATCATAGTAGGCATCAAATAAAAAGTTAGCATTGTGATTTCAGCTGCAGCCTAAGCTTAACTGGTGGTTTCAATGCCAATTTGGGCTCCCTAAATCAATCCCGTTTCCCAGCGTTTCCTGATAGCAAATATAGGTCAGTAACACGGTTGAGGGAATGGCGAAACGAAGGACCCGCATTGTATGGTGCTGAGCGCGTAAGCCCCTCGAAAGGGGAGTGCACGTTCATTCACCACCGCAGCCACCTGCGGTCCGGAGTTTTGCAAATATCTCAGTATAATTGTGATTAAGTTCAATGAGTTCAATCAATGAGCTCCCGAAAATGTGATCGTGGATTCGACACCCTTCTGAAGCCCCAAGTTTTCCTGGCATCTCAGCACGCTTGTGGTTCTAACTGACGTATCTGCTTATTTACTTCAGCCACGTTTCCAGTGCAACCTACAAAATCGTTGGATTGTTTCATTCAAGCCACTCAATTTAATATGCTTGATACAGATTCTACTAAAGACGAAAAGAATAGCTCGTCTTTCCGTACAAATTGCTACATTTGTTCGAGTTGCTGTTCTTGTTTCGGTTTATTCGTGAGTTAGGTCGGATTTATTTAAAAAGGAGGTTTTGCAGACAAATGACTATTCAAACCAAAAAAAACCCCTAAACTATGGAATAAGTTATGGAGACACTATACAATTAGAAAGATTTCCACTGCGCCCCGGATTTTTGACCTATAACGTGATGACGATAGTTTCAGTGTCACTTGATGAACAAGCACCAGAAACAACTGATATTCAGCCATTGGGGTCAACGGATGCCACGTGCTCATTGAGGCCACAAGGTTGTTACTTTTTTTTGAAACATTTTCGGGAACAGCCATCTGATATCCATATCTACTCGGGTTGTGGAAATGGATTGATTTTCTCAGCTTCTCCTGAATTTCACACAACCACGTAAAAATTCGTCACATGTTGTGGGTGAACGACTTCGTTTTCATCAATAGCAAACAGCATTTTTCTGATCTTAAAACTCTTCCCTTTTTCATTTTAGTAGATTCTGACCAACCGTATTCTTTTTTGTCGAACGAGTGTTGTGATGCTAACCTAAATAGCATTATGACGGATGCGGCATCACTCTCCAGAGACGCCGTTCATTTAGGAGATGCAGCTAAGGTATTCATAAGCTTCGAATTGAATTTTACCAACGTAGAAACATAGCAATTCCTAGTTTTCTTTTCTAGTACATCCAACGACGAATTCAACTCCGCTACGGCACGTCGTTTGAAGTTGTCATGAGTAAATCCAACTTTGCTCTTTCTACATTTTATCACGGAAGCAACAGTTGCAAAATTCGAGACGATAAATATTATTATCTGGCATACGCCACGCCAATACCGGTGAGTTCAAATGCTCAGACCAGAAAAAGGTAAAAAAAAAACAAATGAGTATAGCCATCTTTTTCCTGTTGAAAATTTCAGTACGATCCGTTTGACATCGACCAAGAAGATTTGTTAGCCAGTATAGATTCAGAAGAACCGCTGGGATGTAAGGCTTGACTTTTGCATTGATATGTTTCAGCATATTTTTTTCGCTTCATTTCGTATAGCGGCGAATAATTTTCCATGACATATGAAGAATAAAATACGATAGAATAAAAACCAATTGATGATTATGACATTTGTAGAATATAAAATCACTCATACTTTAGCAACTCGGCGTACAAATCTTCGAGGAGATTTTCCGGATTTTCGAATCGATCCAAGTGCTGGAGGTTTGGCTCCACTGATAGTTGTAGTTGTTGTAGTATTCGCAGTAGTAGTGCTAACAGTACCTAGATTCACTGTTTTCCTGATAAGTAGACACGTTTGGACACGTTTGTTACAATAGTTATTCGCTGATGTTTCGGCGGCTAAGAAAGCATCTTCTTCTAAATTTTCAGGCATTTTTTTTTATAAGTCTTCTAATTACTGTTAGAGAGAGACCAGCCGCATGGAATATCACATGGGGAAAGGGAGGGTGGAGGGGGTGCCTGGCTCACGTCAAAAAAAAAGACCAGAGATATGTGCGCGAGGTAACGCATGATCACAACAAGACTTCCACTGCGGTTCGTTTTGGCTCTTTGGAATTATTCCAAATTCTTTAAGAGCTTTGTATGCTAATGTTGTACACTCCTGTGGGAAGATAGTGACTTTTGCTTCAAACTCTCCTCCGCTGTTTACATGTCCAATGCACATAAGTGAAGTGTTTGGTTTCAATGTTAACTTTTTATTTACTGCCTACTACATTTTTTCACGGCAGGATATTATGTGTGATAAACCCACAACAATGCTAAATTTTTTTTATTGTTTGCAAAACTCCGGCCGCAAGTTTCTGCGGCGGGAAACGAACGCTCTATTACCCTTTGGGGGACTAATGCCTTCACCACCACACCATGCGTGTTCTTCGTTTCGTCTGTCTCATTGTGGCTGTTTCGTTTAAATTTGAATTTATCGACTGGATGTTCTTTTATACGGGTGTGCAGTGGTCTACCCGTTTAAAGGAATAGGTACACCGTATACGAACTCGTGCAATCACTGTAACGTTTGGTCACATTATGCAATTTTATGTCACACAGAGAAGGTCATACAAGCGGTTAAGAAATAGTTTGTGTCTAGAGTGCGAGGTGGTATTTCAATCAGTACTGACAATTTCTCTGGGCGTGCTCACATCTGTATGACTTCATTGCAAATAATGAACAGGATCTTGTTTTTGTTAGACTTGTCGTTTGGTGAGTTGGTGGGTCAGTTGTCTTTGCTCTACTATGAATGTACCTGACAACTGTTTTTTCATCACCTCAACACAAGAGAAGAACGACAAATGTTTTTAGTAACTAAATCGACAGTCAGAATGCACGAATGTCACTTGGGACAAATCGAAGAATGGCTGGATTTCGTTCTTAACGTTCACATTAATCTCTCCAAAAAGGCTACATCACCAAATGGTACCGAAAGCCAAGCAACAAAAAACATATTGGTTAGTACCTTTCCTTTCGCCCTTCACGGACGAAAAAAGACGCGTGTGAGAAACACAGCTATAAGTGTCTGCACAGAAAGGGAACAGAATGAAGGAACCGAAATTGACGAGACAAATAGCTACTTTCAAAAGTTATGAAACGATAACTCATCGGTAAATGTTTAGAGAAAAAATCGATCTAGGAAACGATAAGGCATCTAAAAACTGGTTCCTGTTTATCCCGCTTATCTTGATTCGTAGTCTTAGTTCGAAATAAATACAACTAAATACAAAGCGACTTAAAATGGACTGTTTTAGAGAAATCGGTAGCAGTGAGTGAAATATCAGCAAGCATTCTAAAATGTTGGTTACTTCGTAACCGATTGTATAAGCTTCTGGGTATCACCCCTACAGCCTGTCGTCCCGTTGATAGTCGAGTGACTGGAGCGTTGGGCAATAAACCTTCCAAATTTCGTGGTCGCTTGCAAGAGAAGCCCATTGAGTTCTGCCCCTCTAGTGATCCGTTGAGCATAGTATTTTTATTCAAGGGCTTTCGTGAAGAACGTGGAAAATCGGGTCGGTGATCTTTCTGCTGTAAATCTAGCCACTAACGACCCTTGTCCATCCGTTCTCGTCCATTATTTGTTACGTGTCTGGATCACCTTATCATCGAGAGTTTGTTGTACAGAACAGTACCTTTGGTTTTTTACCATTGAGGTAGATCATAGCTACAGATACCTTTCCTAACTTGCATGATGCGAAGTAATACCTTGCATTCTCCTTTGTACTGTGTGTTCTATAACGTTAAGTGATTTTTCATCCTGCTTGTCAGCGGCCAGGTTCCTGACATTAAGGCGACGATAATCGTGAAGTCGAAAGGTGGGCACGGAGCCGGGTATTCTTGGTTTTCCTACCTATATCCTCGATGTTCTTGAAAGCCCCCAATCCCACTCGCTTCCTTCCCTTAAGCGTGAAGTCAAGTCTTTACGTTTTTCTTTTACTATGTTGATTCATGTTATGTGTCATGCTGGTTTCGTGACATGAATTGACTCCGATGAACATGAATAGGGCATGCCAAACAATCTCTGCATGAACATTGTTTTTTTTAAGTTAGTCGGAGGCCAATATTTTCGCAGGTATTATCAAAGTTGGCAAGCATTTGTTTTCTCTGGCTAATGCTTGTTGTTATACAAACGATGTCATCAGCAAAGATTTCCTAAGTACAGCACAAAATTGCATAATATGCTCAAGAGAGTGAAGACGGTTATTGCATGAGTTCGCGCACGGTGTGCCTTTTCTCTTATAAAGCGAATAAGTTGGCTAATCGGGTAGGCCACTCTGCGAATGTAGAAAACACTTCACCAGGCACACATTGGGCACGAAATATAGTATAACGGAGGAGATCTTGAAGTAGAAATCACTGACTTCTCAATTTGGGATGGATTCTAGAAAGCCGAAAATGAGCGGCGGTGGAGAGTTCCTTGTGAACATGAGTGAGCTCGCATCATATATCTGAGATTGATTTTTTGACCTAGGTCTGGCACATTCCTCACCCATTTAAGAATGTGTGCAGCTGGTATCGGACATTTAGTGGAGAAGCTATAAAGAACAAAATGGTGACTGTTTAAAAGAAGCTGGCTATTATGCCAATGAAAAGTTTATGTATTAAAGTTTGTCTGTCGAGGTTATGAAAGTGTTTGGTTGAGTAGATTGCATGTCAGTTCGAACTTTCCAAGCTCTGAAGAAGGTAAAACCGCCGAAACGACAGCTGTTATAAATGAATAGATGCTCCAATAACAAGATCGTTCTTGTTCGTTAAGAAAACAGTGAATTATGAATCAATGTCGAGGTTAATAGACAGTCCATCCTGGGATTTTGTGATTAAACAATCTAAACTATTTGAATTAAATCTTTAACTCTTGATTTCACAGAAAAGCATAATTGCAGAAAACCTTTCTCTTCAGCCAAGCATTGCACGGTCCCGCACTCTTCTTTACGAAGGAGGTCAGGAATCGTTGCATTATACTTTGATGCAACTGCAGTTTTCTTCTTTTTCGTTTTGAAAGAAGAATGTTGCAGCGGGCGGTCCTGGAAGGACTTCGGAGCGTATTCAGAATCTTACAAAACAGCTCGTATTCACCGAAGAGGAAGATAATCTGGCCATAGCCACAGTTATTGGAGAATTTCTTGTTGGAGGAAATCGAACTCGTGGCAGGGTGTTTAGTCGCGAAGATCTCGATATTCCACCTGGTACTCACTGTAATCATGAAGATCGTACCGGTTAGTCCTCAAATGTTCGATTTCCCATGCAAAATCTGTGTAATCCATTGTTTTAGAGAGAGGAGGGAAAGTAAATTTCAGGTGACAAGTGCTGTTGTAGCGCACTATTCGAGACGATGTCTGACGCATTTTATGAACTGAGCTCTTCACCTCAATTTAGTTTCGCAAGTGTCGGAAATATCGCAAGTGTGAGATTAATGCCGCTTCTCAACAACTAGTGGTGGTTCTTTTCTGATGATGTAATACATCAACGACGATGCTAGACTTACGGGTCATCATTTACTTTAACCCAACTCTTCTAGCAAAATTTTGGTCATAACTGTTGAAAGTTGTAGTCACAAGTTTTTAAAACCATATAGTTTTTTTAAGTTGATCCAAAGACGTGTCCAACTTCGTTTTGCTCAATCCTTTGAAGTGATTGTCTCTACTGGAGACTTTGCCATCGCGTCGTATTCGTTTGGTGATCAGATATGCAAATACCGCGAACGTGGATTCACGGCCATCGCATATGCCACACCTGTTCAGGTCAGAGCATATAGAAATAACTGCAGATGAACAATAAAAGGATAAAGCTTAGCGTTGATCAATCCCTGAAGGATGCGCCATGCATTCGACTTCAATAACCATCGTTTGGAGATGATGGAATGCATATCTGACCTTTACAATGACTCGCGGTGGCCTACCGATATATCGACCCAGTGCTGCTATCTTCCCTGACAACTCTAGTACCAAGTTTCCGGCCCCAGAGTAATGGAATGCTTGGTGGGCCATGGGCGAGTGGGTCGATTTCTAGTGTGTGTTGCAGGACGCCTGCGACCACTGCACCACACGCGTGCTTTAGATAGATGAACAATAGGCACCATAACGGACACTGCTCATCTCGCCGGTCACCATGTTTGACTCAGTGTTTCAGACATGAGAAGCTTTCGCTGGTCACCATTTCTTTCCTTAGACCTGCTCAAACAGCAAACTTTGAAATAATCACACTTTCTACATAATAACTGTGAGGATATCTAAAGGATCTCCAGTTATAGGAATTTGCACTAACTGCTACTGTTTTATGCTACTGAGGACAATTTGTTTTATAGGAAGAATCAATATCCACGTTCTTCATTGATAAGCTTGCACGAGATTGTTAGAAGTAGTTCATCGCCTCGGATACAGTCTTCTAACGACCTCGCATAAGTTTACCAGTGAAGAAAGCAGATGCTGGAAAATCATGCGGAAGTTGAGCGACAGTAGGTTTAAAAAGAAAATTTACACGAAGAAATGTTTTAGTACGACATTACCCAAACGGAGGCAGAAAATTACTACTCGACTATCTCAGCTCGTGACAATCTAGGAGCTTCAGAGCCTTTTCTTCCTAATCAACGACCGTTCAATACTCCACTTGCGCTCTATTATGCAGGACCACGAATTGGTCTACCAGTGGGGTCTCACTGCTTAGACGAAAGGGCAGGTAATTAGATTATCATTGGCAAAGAAGATAAATGGAGTAGTTTTTGAACCATAGTGTGGCAAAATATTCTTATCACCAATTGCTGATTGGCAGTTTTCTTAGCACCCACATCTGTCGAAATATGTTTTTTACAAGAGTTCCTCATCTCTTATAGAGCCGGCACCGCCGGATTGGTTCCACAATATTATTTCTTATATATACTGCCACGGATCTACCTCATATGAGGGATCTCGAGCCGGTTAGTCGCGAGGCTAAGTGGCGTGCCCCAAGGTGGCGGATAGGGGGTTAATCGCAGACCAAAAGCGACCTTTGCTTCCCTGAGACGCACACGGAACCAGAGGATGGACTCACTGTTTCTGCTGCGCCGATTTGGCACATACTTTCTGTATTTGCTAGGCGTACTCATGCATGCGTGTGTGAGTGCGTTCTCGCTTTACGCGGATTCGATTCTAGAAGTCAATTCGGCCAAAAGCCTCAAGTGACAGGGAAGTATATGGGAGGTGGCTAAGAGTCACCTCCAATAAATAAGCTCCATGTCCACTCCGGGGGAGCCTGGCATGCTACCCGTGAGTATAACCAGCCTTCACTTTCAGAGCCCAGCAAGCTATACGTGGGTATAAAAATGCTAAACACAGTAAAAAAAAATGGCCTTATTCCCTTGAACCCCGAAGGAGCCCCCAATTTCGCAGCGTTGTGTACGATTAGTATGGAGAGGCTGCTAAAATCTCAGGGCCAATGGAAGCTGCTTGGAACAAGAACTATGGTGACGATCTGTACCTACAATGCACGTACACTTGCATCTGAGTCTTCGATAGAAGACTTGCTCTTGCAAGCAAGAATGATAAGGCACGACGTCATCGACCTGACCGAGACGAGACAACGCCACCCATTCAACGCCGTCTATGACTCTGGAGAGGAACTGTTTCTCGGAACATGCTACAGTAGAGGAGTAGGCAGTGTCGACGTTCTCGTCAACACGACTTTGTCCATGAACGTCGATTCATTCGAACAGCTTACAACCCGAATCGGACGTTTACGATTAAAAAGATGTGGAGCACTACCAGCTTTGACAAACTTCGTCGTTAACACGTCAACATCAAGCTATGGCGAAGAAAAAGCCGAAGTAGTCTACATGGAATTGGAGAAGTTCTACAGAGAAGACCTTACATTCTTCAAGGTCATCATTGGAGATTTCAATGCCAAGATCGGACCAAGGAGATCGTCCGCGGAACGTCACATTGGGACTCACGGATTAGAATGGAATGAACAGGGTGAGCTGCTCTCTGAGTTTATCATGGCGACTAAGACCATCCGTGGTAACTCGCAATTCCAGAAGCCCCACCCTCAACGCTGGACATGGGAAGCTCCCAGTGGAGAGTACCATAACGAAATTGACCACATCATAGTAAATAGAAAGTTTTACCGATGTCGCTGTTGTTCCAAATTTCTACACGGGATCAGACCACCGCCTCCTTCGTGCAAGATTTTATTTTTCGCGGAGAGCAGAAAAAGCCTTTAAATTCAAAAACCGATGTCCCAGAACCACCACAAACTGGGACCTATTCAACTCATTAGTCGGCTGTTGGGAAGATGCCGATGTCGACAACATCGACGAGGAATACTATCGGCTCATTCAACATCTTCACGTTAGCGCTATGAAAGCTGAGAGCTCGAAGGTCACCAAGAGACGTCTGTTTCAAGGAACTCTCGAGCTAATACGCCAGCGTGGAACCGCGCGAGCTGCAGGCAACCGCGAGCTAACGTCCGAACTTGCAAGGCAATGCAGACAGGGGATAAAAGAAGATCTTAAAGAAAGAAGAGCAGCAGTAATGGTCGGAGCCGCAAAGGCTGGGAAAAGCAGTCGCAAAGCCCACCAAAGCTTCGCCAATTACAAGACCAAGACGATTGCACTCCGACGCTCAGACGGAACAATAACAGCGTCCAGAAAGGCAATGGGGAAAGTCATTTACGAATACTACTCCGATCTCTTCGATAACCACGTCCACCTCCCGTCATATAAAATAAAGGAGGATGGATATGTTGCACCATCCGTTCTCCCTTCCGAAATCCGATATGCTATTTCGTCGGTGAAAAATCGATCAGCACCAGGTCCGGATAGGAAAAGATCAGAACATCTGAGGAACCTTTCGCCAGTCCTCGTAAACACACTGGCTCGGCTCTTCACACGTTACCTGTCTGAATGCAAGGACCCTAGTCAGTGGAAGACCAGCAAGACCGCGTTGCTGTTCAAGAAGGGCGGCTTACACGATATAGGAAACTATCGCCCAATCTGCTTGTTGACCGTCGCCTACAAACTTTTCACTCGAGTCATCCTAAACAGGATTGACAGAACATTGGACGAAGGACAGCCATGTGAGCAAGCAGGTTTTCGAAAAGGATTTAGTACGATGGACCTCATTCATACGATAAGAACGCTCATTGAAGTATCGCGAGAGTACGAAAGACAGCTCTGTCTCACTTTCATCGTCTTACAGAAGGCCTTTGATTCAACTGAGATAGAAGCAATCATGGAAGCCCTTGGTAGTCAAGGAGTCCCTAGTCAGTACGTAAAGATTCTTCGTGAGCTGTACAAAAATTTCACAACCAAAATTTCTCCATTCTACAATGATATTAACGTTGACGTCAAAAAGGAGTTAGGCAAGGTGATACAATCTCGCCAAAATTATTTACAGCCACCCTCCAGAACGTCGTGCGAACATTAGAATGGGATAATATGGGAGTGAAAATCGATGGTCGGCAGATACAGCACCTTCGCTTTGCTGATGGTATCGTTCTTATAACACCAGACATTAGCCAAGCTGAACGAATGCTTGCGGACTTTGATAAAGCGCGTGGAAAGATTGGTCTTCGACTAAATCGCAAAAAAAACGATGTTCATAAAAACGGATTGATTTCGTTTGCCCCATTCACGCTCAGCGGAACGAATATCTCTGAATGCTCCAGTTATGTCTATCTAGGTCGGGAAATCAATATGATGAACGACTTAGCT
>MQTX01000340.1:47103-98308 GCA_009735665.1 Angiostrongylus cantonensis
CGATGTCGACAACATCGACGAGGAATACTATCGGCTCATTCAACATCTTCACGTTAGCGCTATGAAAGCTGAGAGCTCGAAGGTCACCAAGAGACGTCTGTTTCAAGGAACTCTCGAGCTAATACGCCAGCGTGGAACCGCGCGAGCTGCAGGCAACCGCGAGCTAACGTCCGAACTTGCAAGGCAATGCAGACAGGGGATAAAAGAAGATCTTAAAGAAAGAAGAGCAGCAGTAATGGTCGGAGCCGCAAAGGCTGGGAAAAGCATTCGCAAAGCCCACCGAAGCTTCGCCAATTACAAGACCAAGACGATTGCACTCCGACGCTCAGACGGAACAATAACAGCGTCCAGAAAGGCAATGGGGAAAGTCATTTACGAATACTACTCCGATCTCTTCGATAACCACGTCCACCTCCCGTCATATAAAATAAAGGAGGATGGATATGTTGCACCATCCGTTCTCCCTTCCGAAATCCGATATGCTATTTCGTCGGTGAAAAATCGATCAGCACCAGGTCCGGATAGGAAAAGATCAGAACATCTGAGGAACCTTTCGCCAGTCCTCGTAAACACACTGGCTCGGCTCTTCACACGTTACCTGTCTGAATGCAAGGACCCTAGTCAGTGGAAGACCAGCAAGACCGCGTTGCTGTTCAAGAAGGGCGGCTTACACGATATAGGAAACTATCGCCCAATCTGCTTGTTGACCGTCGCCTACAAACTTTTCACTCGAGTCATCCTAAACAGGATTGACAGAACATTGGACGAAGGACAGCCATGTGAGCAAGCAGGTTTTCGAAAAGGATTTAGTACGATGGACCTCATTCACACGATAAGAACGCTCACTGAAGTATCGCGAGAGTACGAAAGACAGCTCTGTCTCACTTTCATCGTCTTACAGAAGGCCTTTGATTCAACTGAGATAGAAGCAATCATGGAAGCCCTTGGTAGTCAAGGAGTCCCTAGTCAGTACGTAAAGATTCTTCGTGAGCTGTACAAAAATTTCACAACCAAAATTTCTCCATTCTACAATGATATTAACGTTGACGTCAAAAAGGAGTTAGGCAAGGTGATACAATCTCGCCAAAATTATTTACAGCCACCCTCCAGAACGTCGTGCGAACATTAGAATGGGATAATATGGGAGTGAAAATCGATGGTCGGCAGATACAGCACCTTCGCTTTGCTGATGGTATCGTTCTTATAACACCAGACATTAGCCAAGCTGAACGAATGCTTGCGGACTTTGATAAAGCGCGTGGAAAGATTGGTCTTCGACTAAATCGCAAAAAAACGATGTTCATGAAAAACGGATTGATTTCGTTTGCCCCATTCACGCTCAGCGGAACGAATATCTCTGAATGCTCCAGTTATGTCTATCTAGGTCGGGAAATCAATATGATGAACGACTTAGCTCCAGAGCTGAGCAGAAGGAAGCGAGCGGCTTGAGGAGCTTTCAAGAGCATCGAGAATGTAGTGAAGAGACCAAAGAACACCTGACTCCGCGCCCACATTTTCAACTCAATGGTTCTTCCTGCCGTAACGTGTGCGTCAGAAACCTGGTCACTACGTAAACATGATGAAAGATCACTCAGCGTTATCGAACGCGCAGTCGAAAGGACGATGCTAGGAGTATTCCGTTACACACAACTAAGGGATGGGATCCGCAGCTCCGACCTACTTCAAAGATCGAAAATCAAAGATGCCGTTCTACACGCCAAACAGTCGAAGATAAGGTGGGCCGGACACGTAATGCGTATGAATGATAACCGATGGACAAGGGCTGTTGGTGACTGGATTCCTCGGGATGTCAAACGCACTACAGGAAGACCACCGACCCGATGGTCAGAGTTCTTCACGAAAAGCCTATAAGAAAGATATGATGCGCGACGAGTCCTTAAAGCGAGCAGAACCCACTGGGCTACTCTTGCACGCGACATGGAAAAATGGAGGATTTTCTGGCGCCCGCTCGAGTCACTCGACGGTTAACGGGGCTACAGGTGATACAGGTGATACAGGTGATATATACTGCTACTGTTATATACGCAATAAATTACACTGCTATTGGGTAAATGTCCGACTTCTGCGAAGATGTTGAAATTTATGTTCTTGATAGATTTTATAAGGAGTGTTCAACCTTTGACGTCTTCCTGTCAGTCAGGACAATAGTGACGGCTGCTCTCTGCCCTATTCTTCAATTCCTTGCCAACATTGTTTATGATTCCGGTTCAAGCATGTCGATGTTTTTCTTCATAAGATTTATGAATCTGCACACCACTTCTACATGAACTTTCTCAAATAATTCAGAAATCGACTATGAACTTCAATTCCATGTGTTATATTTGCTGAACTCGACTCTTTCCAGAGGTGCTCCGATAATTCGAAAGCCACCGGTCCAACCAAGACTTCCGATTACTAATAATAACAATAATAATTTCAATGATGCTGAGATATTTGTGAAACTCGGGACCGCAGGTGTCTATGATGGGGAACGAACGCGCTATTGTCGTTTTCGGGGAGTACTGCATTCACCACCACACCATGTGGGTCCTTTGTTTCGCCTGTCTCTCAGCTAGTTCTATCGATCTTTTACCATCAGCAATCACCCATCAACGGGGTTGATCTGGGAGCACAAATCGGCAATGAACCCAGTTAAGCTGAGGCTTTAGTTATAATCATAATCTTAACCGTTTTCTTTGCGTCTTATTCTTTTTAATGGTATAGTGTATTGCGAATAATAGTAATAGTATTAGTACAATGACAATAATAGCAAGAATAATCTGCCTAAATAGGTAAACGGTAATTTTTGAATTCATCCTAGCCACAAGGATAAAAGTTTGATTTTTGGGCAGGCCTATTTCACGTGCGCCTTTTTTGACTTAGTTTTTTAATATAAATTTAACTCGGTGTGGACTAAAGTATCATAACGAGCTATTTTAAATATCTGCGCTTACTATATATGCTTGGCATATAGGGTCACATGCTTTTATTAGTTGTATTTTTTTGTTATTTTTAGTTTCTTCTTTGAACATGTTTAGCAGCAGTTAGCAGCAGATAAAATTCTCTTTCCGACGAATACTTTCCCTCTAGACTCCGTATCACCATGTTTTACAGAAGCAAGAAAAAGCGCTCGAGTTAATTTTAGGGTCAAAATGCTGTAGCGTTCCGCTATTCAATGCGATTTACTCAGCCTACCAGTCGATTATCAGTCAACCAGATTTTAATCCGTATGATAGACGGTTTATGGCAAGGGTTGGTCCTCTGCTTATTTGCCTGTCGTTGTGTCGACGTCGACATCGATCTAAACACCAATTCAATAGTTCAGATCATCCAGTTCAACGCTGAGGAGACTCTGCAGATGAGTCTCGAAGTGTTCGTGGCTCGTGACGATTTTGCCTTTTCCACTTCGTATTTAGGCAACAATATTTGCAAATTTCGTGTTGATCGTTATTATATTATGGCCTACGCCACACCTGTGCAGGTCAGTGATAGCCGTATCCTCAGGTTCATGAGTGAATTAGACGAGCTTATTTTCTTTTTCTTCTTTCTTTCTGTTCCATTTGGCAGCTAACATTTCGCTCACAACGAGTTCTGGCACTAGAATATGGAGGCAATGTGATGAACCCAATGATAATCTGATGTGAATTTTTTACTTTGTTTAAGTAAAAGCTGCATAGCAATTTTGCCAGAATCGCTCGGATTGTTACGCACAGTTTGTTTGAATATACAAGACTGCCTTGGAGAGCTCGATCTCATTTCCAGCTACTTCTAGGTGTCCGCTGTAAAATTCCATGAGGAATGAGTAGCAAACGGATTTTCATATTTTAACACTAGCAGCTTCAGACTTGTCTGCTACCAAAAAGACTTGTTTCGCTTCGTCAATATCTAAGAGATCGACAACGTTTTTGACCTGATGAGGTGGATAACACCTCAATGATGCAAGAACTCAGTTCTAAATTTGACATGGATTTCGCCGAAAATGCTAGCGCTCTAAATAAATGAATAAATGACTAAATGATCCATTACGACGGTCTCTCTCTCTTTCTCTCTCTCTCTCTCTCTCTCTCTCTCTCTCAAGACTTGCAATGGAAATTTGCGTTTCGAGAACCCTATCCCAACCACGGAGATGAGCTGGCCGAAAACTTTGCTCTACTTGTGAAAGATGTTAAGAAGTGTGCCAAACAAGCCTTATTCCATGTATCAGGGTCGTAAATTCATTACGTTCATTGAATTACTAGAAAGAAGAGTCGTGTTGTAGTTTCCAGTACTAAATTAAGTAAAATGGACGAATTTGGATTAGAGCTAAGTAGTTGAAAAAAACTGTTCATATGACTTGCAACCCACCTGAATAACATTTCTCCAGAGGGGTAAAAATCCTGAGTTGTCAAGAACCTTCTCTAAATTTTACCAAAAAGGTTAACAAGTCTAGTTTTTTTGAGTGCGTAACTTTAATCCTATCAGATATCAAGAAATTTTGATGAAGTAAGACGAAATAGACATTATACATGTGCAGAATTTCAATCTGATAGATACGGTAAATGGCTACTTCGTGTACCGCATTATCTCTGCCTTTACAGGAAGAAATAAATGAGACATAAACAATCCTTTTGCGTCAACAAACGATTGCAGTCAGCCTACATGAGAACTCCGTTCCACTGATATTGTTATGACATCCCTACCATACGAGTTTCTTACTGAACCTTACAGGAGTATCCTATCATTTTCCCCCTGGAAAACGACGCAAATTAATTAAGGAAATAACAAAAGCAAGTCCTGCTTGTGGAAAACACAATCTCGACAGAATAAATGGGTAAGAGGAGCTCCAATTACGAAGGCCACATCTGACGTATGATAGCGGTGTTCAGTGAAAACTACCAAGCACTAGAAGCAAAAATTGTGCACGGCATGGCAAACGGCATAAATGGCCTCTTAGAAGCTAACGACCGACTAGTATAATCGGATTTATGTACTCTAATCAGTTGGTTCTTGCACTCTTGAACTATAAATCTGAGGCATAATCTAACGCTTCAACAACGTCGAGAGCTTTTGGCACCACTCATTGTGCCCTTTAACAACGCGTTTTGAAATCAAGTATTCATATTCAAGTTCTGTTGCTCACAGTGTTCGGCTTTTTTCTTAGAAGGCTGCAAATTATGAGTTGCATGGTGACGCTTTAGCTCGTGCAAAGCAATGGATACAGATACTTTGCGATGCACACGTGGGCCGTTGCTTCGATCTCGCGCCCTTAAATGGCCAGATCCCTATCCTTCTGGTGGGGCGGAATTTTAGTAAGAGTATAAGACGACAGAAAGTCTGTTTTCGTATATCATTAGGCTTCATTGTCATTGTATAGGCCAAATGCGTACCTCGACGAATGGAGTTAAATGCCTGATGCATCGTTAACGGATTGATCATCTTCAAAGCAGGCCACTATTACAGACGGTGATGTCAATAGAACGAACCAAAAAAGAATATACTGGGACAAGAGAGACTCTCATGGAATCCGGAACGCTAAATAGGTTAATAGACACAGCTGAACTCTAGAAAAAGCGCCTACAAAATGTGGGTGTGACTGTACAGATGACCATAAAATTATCCCTATTCTAAGAGAAAAATGCCAAGAGACCTTTTCTATAGGAACTCTTTTAATTTAAGAATCATTGTGGTATTTCAGTTAGAAAAATAGTTAAACACGAAGGCATATTTCAGTACCCAATACATAGCGACATCTACGACGATTCAGGTCCAGCGATTCTTCTCGATTGTCCTGCAGAACTGACAGCGTTACAAGGTAATCGCAATCGCTGAAATATTGCCTTTTATTATTTTTGTTGAAATCGTAAGGATGAAAATTATAAGACGTCAGCTTCGAAGAAGCTGAACAGTTCTTGGTTGGAACCAATAAATATGCTACCTGGCAAATGAACTTTAAACATTTAATATTTTCTTCAATCTAGTTTTCTTTCTAACAATAGTAATCATGGCGTGTGTGGCGCAGCAGTCGGAGGCACCGTGCAACGCAACACCAAATCGATCTTCGCGCCCATGGCCCACCTAGCCTTCCATCTCTCCGATGTAAGCAAATTGGTGCCAGATTTGTCTGCGAGGATAACAGCACTGGCTTGACACATCGGTACGCCACCGTGAGTCATTCTAAGGGCCAGATATGCATTCAATCATCTACAACGGTACTCAAGGAAGACTAATGCATGGTGCATCCCTCAGGGAAGGATCAGCGCCGGCAACTTTATCCTTTCTTTAACAGTAATAAATCTACTTTGCTATTTCTCTAGTCGAAAGTGTTGGTATCATTTTTTGGTCACGAACAAGTGAAAAAAAAGAAAAGTTTCTCAACGAAAACTGTATTGACGTGCCTTACAATGCCTTACAAAGGACACAAGGTAATTGGCTTGATAACTCGTACTGGGTTAAGCAAGTGTCACATATTTGTGGGTTTCGGTATTTTATCACAACTGTTGACTCAGATAGTAAAAATGGTTTCCACACATTAATTTACGCTTGCATTTTAATGGGTAGGCCAAATATGCGTTCAAACACTTTTAAGGTGTTTTATGGAGTCGAATGATTGACGCTTCCCTCAGGGAGTAATCAGAGGCATACGCGTTATCCCTTTGTCCTTCCATGTATCAAAATTGTTACTTCTTATAAATAACAACTTAACCTCTTCGTAAGAGATAGAAAGCGCCTTTCTATATTTTAGGTGCCTTATGTTGCGATGGAACGCTGCAGTATGAAATAAATCGCGTCATTGACGAAACAGTCATAAATCAACCTTTTGTTCAGCGAGATCGCAACTCAATAACCAGGGTAATTGTGCTTCTTCCGGAATCTTTATTCCTTTTTTACAACCCATTAAATCAATGAAATTTTGATATTTTGTCTGTCAATCGCGTAAAATTATCGTTGAAGGCAGTGCTACGTAATGTCCAACGACTTTTTGGCACAACATTCGAGACGATTGTTTCAAACGGTGATTTCGCTTGGAGAACTAATCTCTACAATGAAAATACGTGTAAATTTCAAGCCAATGGGTACCATACTTTGACTTTCGAGTCAAGTAAAGAGGTATTGAGCGCATTTTCTTTTTTCTAATATCGAGCAGTGTGAAAGTTTTAGCTACTCAAATACGTCGCTAAACTTTTACTAGATACTTGATGGAAAATTGGCTCAACACTAGTTCCAAGCACAAAGTTTCTCGTGTCGTTTTTTCTCCGCCTCAATCTTCAAATAATGAACTTTTCTAAGTTAGGCACAGCGAATATTTCATCACTTATATACTGGTAATATACTGCACTTTTTCTTAAAATTCTGAATCACGTACTGTATAACGTTAATGCAGTTATTTCAGCCGCCACCCACATCGGATTTCATCGACATGCTTTCGGTAAGATTCCTGAAGAGTTTGGATTGACATAACAGTTTCGTGTTCAGATGAAAACAGAGAACACATCATTGCAGCCAGGTGTTAGCGAACTAGGAGAACTACCAGAGCAACCAGTACTTCCACCACCACAAGCGCTACCACCACAAGCGCCGCCACCACAAGCGCCGCCTCCACAAGAGCAGCCGCCACAAGTACCACTACAAGTACCACCACAACCTCCTCCACCTGTTCAACCGAATTTCGTTGCTTTTCAACAAGTTCCTCCTGTGGCAGTTCCTCAAGCCGCTTATGAAAGCTCCAGAGCACAAGGAGTAGCGGCAGTAGGAGCAGGAGGAGGTAAAAGAGAATTTTTGATTTGTTAAAAAGAGATATTCAGTACTATTGTGTTTTTTTCTTTTTTTTACGTAAACTTTGGAGGTGCATGTTTCTCAACCGATACATGGGTGACTGTCCCAGGTGGCAAAAAACGCATGGATCAGCTCAAAGCCGGCGATTTCGTCCTAACAGCTAATTTAACAACGGTATGATTCAAACAGTTTTCGATCTGATTCCATATTCATTGCATTAACGTAAGCATGTAGTCATGGATTGATTTGTTCTCGTACATGTCTTTTTATCTAATGGAGGATCAAAAGTCTTTTGTCTCTCCTCTCTAACTCTGTTTCCCTTCAGTACATCGTGGTTGGCTCCGTTCTGTTTGCCGCGGCTTCATCATTTTAAGCAGATGTGATTGAAATAATTCACCCGTGAATTACTGTTTAGATTCTGTTTAATCTAACCGTCAACAGAGCTCTTTCAGCGCAGTGATTATAGGTGCCTTGCAACAGACACGCCGGCGTTGCTTTAATCGGGCAACCTCAGGCTCACCAAAAATTCCATTTCTTCGGGATCGGTAATTTGGTATCAAGCTTCCCTGTAAAGTTAATAGCACTAACGTGATGAATCTATAGGCAACCACAAATCAATGTATCGGCCAGATATTTATTCAGTCACCTCTGGAATGCTTAATAGCGTAACATGCATAGAATGTTCCTCAAAGTTTTATCAACGCCGTTAACTTCATTCTTTTATCCGTTAACCTTCAACATGGAATAGTAATCAAATTGTCAGATGTTGCTGGTTGTCGAAAATTAAATGAGCGGATGTTGAATAATTTAGCTGTATCACCTAGAATTTCGGGTCAATTTTTGAGTAACTCGGACAAGTATCAGCGATGAATTCACTCATCAGTCCAGCTTGCCGGAGTTGCGCTCTTTTTATTGTTCATGGCCATGAAATAACTCTACCGTGCAGATGTGATTATAATGACTGGTAACTCGTGAGCGTTTGTCACGCACTATTCCACATGACGAAGATACATTTATTCTTCCGTGGCGAAGATGGGATTACAAAAACTGACGTTTTCTCGATCAATAAAGTATTTTTGTGGTTCAGAAGTAGTCTCATCTGTCGTATGAATCATATATATATATAAAAAAGTTTTGAACATCTTCTTGCTTGAAACTTCTGGAAAATTCACTGTGGAAATCAATTCTTTGCAATTTTCAACGGAAAAGTGCCATCCACAAACACAAGCGATACAGTTTAGTAGCTTTGGGAGAAATTCATCATGCTCATTTGCTTTCGTATTTGAAATAGATGATTAATAAACGGTAAAACGAAGGAAGTAGGCTCCAGAAAAGCAGAATTTCATCCTGGTGAAATAATAGAACTTCTATCCCGTAAGCAGTGATTCGGATATTCTAGTAGTTTTACTGACTAAAATTGTAAGTGGCCATTGTTTTCGCATCATCATCTAAGACAGTGTTGACACAGTTTATCTGTTCTATGCAGTACGTTTATGCGTCATGTGATGTCATTTATTATTAGAAGTGGATTCTCTTCATTCTTATTTTTATAGTAACATTTCAACGTGTTATTCCAGGCATACTATACGCCAATATCATTGTGGATTCATCGCGAACCAAATATCCTGGCAAAGTTCGTGACTATAATGACTGACTACGGAAAAATGTTGGCACTAACACCGCGTCATCTTATCTTCCGAAATAAGTGTGGCGGTTGGTTTTTACAATATATTAAAACCACCTAAATTTGGTATTATTGAACATTGTATACATCTAGCGAGATGCAACAGAATGCGATAAAGGATAAAAAAAAGGACGAAGCTCTCGGCGTTGATCATTCCTTGAGTGCTGCGTCGTGCATTCGACTTCATTAAGTGTCGTTGGAGGTGATTGAATGCATATCTGGCCTTTACAATAACTCGCGGTGACCGGCTGATGTATCGAGCCAGTGTTGTTATCCTCCCAGACAAGTCTGGTACCTATTTGCCGACGCCAGAGGGATGGAAGGCTTGGTGAGCTATGGGCGCGGGGATCGATTCCACGTGTGTCGCAGTGGCGCCTCCAACCACTGCACTACGCGCGCCCGCTATTACAACAGAATGCGATACAACATAAAATGTAATTGTTGATTTTTGACTGGTCTCAATCGATGCGTATACTTTATGTGCTCTTGGTACCAAGTTCCGAACAATGAGTGTTCTAAGTAAATTCAAAATAGCTCTCATTCAGATCCAGTTATCAATAACATTACTTCGATACTTGCCCAAAATTTGACTGTGAGTATTATAGTGGACGGACAATTATTTCACCACTTCACGTCACCTGATATAGCCATACTAGTTTCTATGCATCGCTATGGTCAATGGCAGTCGGGATCACTTGTGTATTGAATGGAGGTTTTCTGTTTTGACAGTAGCTTTGCTCTAGGGCTGTGGAGAATCTTGGCACTGATTTGGCTTGGGATATGCCTTCCGGATTCAAATGTGCTCCAATTCCTCATATCGAGTGGCCTTTCGCACTATCAACCTACTTCTTGAGCACTGCTCTTCGACACCCAGGAACACGTAGCCATTCAACGATTGCAGGCCATTGAGGAAGGAAAAAAGACCTGGTTTTGACAACACTTGCAGCAATTATTCGTGAGGAAATTGGGACGTGGGTTGTTTACCTAATATTATTTTCAGAACATTACGAGGATCGAGCAAATGGATTGCCGCCGAATAGTCAAGCTGTTTATGCTGAAGAATTGGAAGTCGGGGACTGTGTGTACCTGCTCTATAAGGTACATTGTTTTAATGCCAGTATATTTCAAAAAATTCGGGTTTAAAACACCTGAGAGTTATTGTTTTCACGTAGGCACCATTAGGGGCGCTTGTGACCCCTGCTAACGAGTACTCGCCGGTATTCTGGAAAAGGCAAAATACTACCAAACTTGTCTGCCATAGTAGAAACATGGCTTAATGCATAGGTAAGAACTCACAGCTTTTTGAATGAGTCATATATGCATTCAATCAGCTCTAACGCTGCTTGATGAAGTCTAGTGCATGATACATACCTCAGAGATTGCCCAACATCGAACGCCTTATCCCCTATCCGTTAAGCACTAGTACCTTTAACCGTTTTGTATTCATGCATACGTAATTTTTTCTTCAGTCCCCCCAGTCGCAATCCTTCCTCTTTCAAAAAAGAACTTGAAAAACGGTTAAGACTCAATGAAATAACGAAACAATACCATTCATATTTGCTGCCGAGAAATACCTGTCGTTCGTTTTAGGTTTCTCCAAGTAAAAAAAGGAATTGTAACTGCTGGTAGAGCTTTAGCCATTAAGATTACTTTGATATTTGGAAAAGTTGTGTGGAAATCCGCAAGTGATAGGACGTAATTTTATGGTTGAAAATCCTTGTCTCCCACGTAGCTCCGAGATTCCGTGCTAGAGTGTACGCAAATCACCAGCCATCGCCATCCTAACGTCGTCAACTCTCTTCATCAATTAGTGGTCGGCCATTTTCGTTGCCCTGGATATTTTACTGTATTTTTGTTCCTTTTTAATTTGCAATCACTGTATGCAGTAATTAATAAAAAAAATGAAAAAAGAAAACTAAAATAACTACATTCTTGGCAGTAACTAAGGGTGCGTGTAGCGCAGTGTTCGAAGGCTCCCTGCAACACACACATAGAATCGATCTCGGCGCCCATGGCACACCAAGCCTTCCATCCTTCCGCGTTCGGCAAATTGGTACCAAACTTGTTTGGGAGGATAGCAGCACTAACTCGATACATCAGTAGGCCACTGCGAGTCATTGTAAAGGCCAGATGTGCATTCAATAACCACCAAGCTATGCTTGATAAAGTGGAGTGCATGGCGCATCCCTCAGGGATTGATCAACGCCGACAGCTTTATCATTTTACTTTTTAACCTAAATGTGTTGAAGCAAACGCTTTCCAACATGTTTTTAAAAATTTATAAAGGTGCAAGCACCGAAATTTCAGGATGGTTTTCGACAGCAGAAGCTTCAGGATATTTCGATTACTTCACGGCGTGGAATATTCTCACCGTTAACTCCAAATGGGCGAATTATTGTGAACGATATGTTGGCATCCTGCTATAGCGATGTTAACGAGGCCACTTTGCAAAACACCTATTTCTCCGTGAGAAATCAGTCCAAGCTTTTTTTTGCCGGATTTCGTATCTTTTACTTTAACTGCCTTTTCAAAAATGAGAGTCACAAAATTTTGCGTTCCAGTGGTTAGTATTGTGTAGTATACGCATGTTCGATGGTACGATTCCTAGACCAATCAAGACTTCTATCGCGCCTGAGTCGACAAATTGATGCTAGATTTGTGCATGAAAGGTTGTGTTCGCAAATGTAGACGATCATATTTGTGGTGAGAAACTTGTATCGCTCTAGTTGAATTGGCTCAGAATTTCATCGAGGATGAACTCGCTCAACATTTAACAACATCATGAAGAACTCAAAGGCTTTAGGTGGCAGCCCGACCTACCACCCGTAAATCAGTTGACTTTCGTGAATGGCATATACGAGGAAACGAATCGAATGGTAGAAATTATGTGATATCAAGTGATGCCGCTGAAATAATAGTAATAGATATAATGACTTAATCAACCAAATAATACCCTATAACCATTAGGTGTCCGCAGTGGAGTGGTTAGAGTTGTACTTCTATACACTGATGATCGGTCTTGATTGTCTAATTTCACACCCCGCAGCCGCCAAGCTCTCTGCCGTCCAGGGCGACAATTTGATACCAGACTTGTCTGAGAGGATAGAAACACTGATTTGATACATAGAGAGGGTACTGCATGTAACTATATGTGCCAGATGTAGATTCAATCACGTCTACGATGCTTGACGAAGTCAAATGCATTACGCACCCCTCAGAAATTGATAAACACCGAAAGCTTTATTGTATATCCTTCTAAATATCCTATTTACCTGAAGTATCATTTGTACAAATCCACGCATGTTTTTCTAAGTTGCTGTGGAGAGAGCATAATTTTCTTCTAGCTGAGAGACAGGCGGAACGAAAGACCCACATGGTGCAGTGGTGAACGCGTGACTCCCTGGAAAGGGTAGTAGCGTATTCGATACCCACCGCATACCCTTGCGATCCGGAGTTTTGCAAATATCTCAGCATCATTGTGGTTTTTTCTACCACTTGAAGTTCCGAAAAATCCAAAGACGCCCAGGTCGTTCTCAGGTCGCCACAACAAGCAATGAATGAGCACACAACACTGAACTCTTCTGATTCAATGAAGTTACAAAGAAGTCAGAAGTGGTGTCTTGTGTTGTTGCTACTATTTGATAGTGTGATGGGAATAGTAATTTTTCCTTATCAAAAAATTAATAAGAAGTCATGTCACGTTTTATGAGCTCCAATTAATTGAGTTCACATTTCTAATTGTTTTAATACGTCCCTAGGTTGTGGTGGTTCGAAATAAAGGTTTTATTCCAGATTGATATTAAAATACTTTGTATGTTCAGATGATAACATCAATTCGAAGACGACTGCTCAATATGTTTGGTTCATGGATAAATCAATCTGTAAGTGTGATCAGTACAATAGTTTCAAGTGTATTAGCATTTCCATGCATTTCCTGGCTCCTCCAACCATCATTAGTGCTACATATAGCTCATAGCTGTTCAACGTCGATTTTTGTTTAATTCAGATCGACCTACCGTTCGGTTCTGAGTTATCATTGGAGATGTTACGACTGGTTGTTCCATACGTCAAATAGAATTTCTCCATAAAAATATTAAATGAATCGGACTTAATGTGTTATTTTTTCATTTTTTCTTCGTCAACAGTTTTCCATTGCTGTTAACACTCATAGGCTCCTTGTATTTCTTTCCTCCTTTCATTTTCATCTCTATTTTTCTGACGTTGCAACCACTCTCGTCGGTCATTCTAAGTACCATCACGACGAATTCATGCCTATCATCTATTATTCACAACGAGCAAAAACAACATGTCGTGGTGAAGATTGGAAATGTAAATTAGAAGGAGGCGCATGTTTTCAACTGTTGTGTTAGTATGAGCCTGCACATTTCATCTGCATAGGTTACACCTATAATAAAATTATCTGTTGTCCTCTATTTTCACTGAACAGTCGACTTCACTCTTCATCATTAACAGAAATTTCTCCGGATTTTTTTTCCAGAAGGGATCTGAGTATCTTCCAACACTATGAATACAATCACTGGTGTCGTTGTTGTTGTTTTCGTTAATGTGTAAACCTTCATATTATTGTTAGCATTGTCGTTATTCCCATTTGCAGACCCCAGCCAGTTCTTAGCACGCCCACCTCGATTAAAGTATTCCAGAGTGAAGAGTTTAACGAAAAGTTCGAGACTTTCATTAGGAAGCCCGGCTAAGAAGAAACCTGTACTACAGTTGAAAACTGTGAAGCTCTTCGCATTTATTCGTTGTTCACAGTCAATCGGACAAATGTGATGTGCCATAGAAAATGATGGACACTTTTTTAGTGCTCGCCAAAGCTACTATTAGATTACTAGTTTCTGTTATAAGGTTATATTCACCAGTCATTGAAAATCACTATCATCTGTTTTTGCTCTCTTAATCGTCGAGTAACATTAGAGCACGCCTGTAAAGTCTCAATTTGTCGCTGTCGTGCACACAAGCACCCAGTAAGTCCTTTTCGCTCCAGGGAGTTGCTAAGCATCACATTCTTCTAATAGGTTACTAATAATTATTTCTCACAACAGGGTTGGTGGTGTTCCCGATGTTCGCTTGGTATCCCGCGGGACCAAGTTGTTAACGGCTGTTTTTTAACTGTTGCCGTTTAGAACTAGTGCCCAAGTTTCCACCGTGTATATTAACGCAAAAAGAATCATTGCATGGAATAGGTGGACACAGAAGCTCTTTGCTCCCAGTTTTCGTTAACTTCACCATATCTTCGATTCTCATGAATGCTCCCAAGCTGTTCGCTTTGTCTTTCTGGGCTCTGAGGTCATCATTATATTGATTCCTCAAACCATATAGACATAGCTGTAGAATTTCCGTCCAGAAATCCGCGACACTGAGAGTAAATAGACATCGAAAACAAGTACTTTCTTCATGAACATCGTCGTGAGATTTAATCGAAGAATATTTTCCCACAAGGTGCCTTCAGAAACGATCAGAATTCGTTCTGTCTGACTGATGCATGAGCTCGTAAGAATGACACCATGCGCAAAATAAAAACGGCGCAGGCTTTTTCTCGAAAGTGCCTGCAAGTAACTTCATGCGGAACGCCTTCCTCTCCTTACTGGACCCTCTCTTACCATCGATGTTAGCCTTTCTATGGAGTAGTATTTTTGTTCGAAATTTTTACGTAGTTCACGAACAATCTTTATATAATTTTCAAACTGACCGTCATTTAACCTCGGTGATAAAATAATCTACATCTTTTGAATTGCTGACCTTACACGAGGCTGATAAACAACTTCTATTCGGCTAACGTCTCGACGTCGTCGTCTTCATCAGAGCCGATGATCCACACTTGCTCGTTCTCTCGATTTAGCGTCTTCGTTCTCGTACCGAGACGGATCTTCTTCAATGAACACCGCACGAATGAGGCATGCTCACCTTGCAGTGCTCTTTTATACAGGGTGGTTGATGTTAATATGATTGTCCATTGATGATAATTTGTTTTCTAACGGATAACTTGGCCTGCAGCAGTTGGTATTATGTGAAATTGCTAATTATAAAATCGTTTTACTATTCGCTATATGCTAGCTAACATAATACTGACTGCTGTTGGGCGGATTATCCGTTGAAAAATAATTTATTATCAACAGATAATCATGTCAGCAACAACCGCTCTGTATAAAAGCACTGCAAGATGAGTGTGCCTCATTCGTGCGGTGTTCACCAAAGAAGATTCGTCTCCGTGCGACAATGAAGACACCACATCGAGAAAACGAGTAATTATGGACCATCGGCAGAGACCATCGGCTCTGATGAAGACGAAGAAGTCGAGACGTTAGTAGAATAAAAGTTGTTCATCAATGCTTATATACAGGTCGTTTTTAATTCGGTGAAAGGAGAAGAAAACGTCATCGTGTACACCTGCAATACAGGTGAGTAGAATACTTTATCAGATGAACAAGAATTCTTCTGATGATGGTGAATTGAATGTATGATTGGTTTCTGTCGTACTCGAATACAGCTTGACAACTATCATCATTGTGGTGACTTCCCTCAGGTGTAAATTTTTTGTTTAAAATCATCTTCAAGTCAGGATCTTGAGCTGTTTTTTGTCATTTTGTGGAGGCAACACTGTTTGGTCGCTTTTCAATAAGTCGCAAAAAAATTTCTATGAATTATGGATTTTATTGCCACGCTCATGTAGTCTTACTAAAAATAGATTTTTTTAAAAAATCTATTGAAATTATGATAAACCCTAGTTCTTTATAGTTCTCGTTTTTCTGTGGATTACTCATCTCTAATCACCCATCATTTTCGCCTTGAAATGAAGTTTCCTGGCCAAACCAAA
Organism: Angiostrongylus cantonensis; assembly: GCA_009735665.1. Lineage (NCBI taxonomy): Eukaryota > Metazoa > Nematoda > Chromadorea > Rhabditida > Metastrongylidae > Angiostrongylus > Angiostrongylus cantonensis. The sequence continues at coordinate 63,375 of MQTX01000340.1, forward strand.
TTTGTCTACGATTTCACAGCTTTGGCTAAATACCGATAACTTTACTAAACTTATCACTCATCCCACTAATAGTCTCAATGAGACCGTAGTTTTGATATTACGACCTTCGTGTTTTCTCAATCTTTGAGGAATATTTGAGTCATGAGACAACTTTACGCTATAATGAGAACCCCATATTGGATCTCAATTAGCAGCAGTCGCCATCTGGGTCCATCCCGACATTGAATAAAATTTCGTCATGGCGAGATCGAATATTCCTTGAAAATAATGCGTTCAGTAAGGCTATCTACAATCATAGACTAAGTGAGCGATACATTAACTCGTTGCCAGATTTATATTTGATTCAGGTTTTTATTTCCTTTGTCAAGATCGTCTGAGCTCATGTACTATTAATAATTGTAATTGTGACAACGTCTAACATCATCACTTTACGTGGTCTTCAACGTATACGTGACCTTCGGCGTATGCGATTAGAATTACCCTCAAATTATGACTGACTACATTTTGGTTAGCTCATCTCACCCTGGTATTGATCGTTCCGGTTGCAAGCATGTTGGCATTGTGCGGTCGGTTCACTACCGTATTCGTTCGTCAACTTAACGGCAAATTCATGGGTCTTAGCGGCTAAACTAGACTACGCAGCTGTGCAGCATGTCCTTGTAAGCAAAAATAAACACATAATGCTATAAACAAACCCATTAATGTCGTCCATTTTCCAATCATCACTGGTGTTGTTAATTGTCGCCTTCATAACCTTTCATTTGTTCGTTTCGTATTCTTCTCTTTTGACAAAGTTTAGATTTCAAATTCATCGATGTTTTATAAGTTAGGTATTTTCGATGGTAGTTCTCTCCTTCAGAACATCAGACAGTACGTGAAAGTATTTTCAAGAATATTCCGTCATGATGTGCTTGCAGTTGGTGTTGCGACTGTTCAGGAATCCACGGATCCAGGTAAAGAGTAGAGAAATACGACTGTTTTTTTTTCTTAGGCTTGCGTTTACTTCACGCGTTAGGAAGTGTGGGCTTTGAATTTACCAGTGATTAGTTTAAATAATGTCAACTGGGCTCATAGCAATCCTAAAATTCGATCCCTAGTCCGCTCACTAGAAAACGGATATATTTATACATCCTTAGAGAGCGATTCTACATTGTTGAGTAATGTTTTCTTTTTCCTTTTTCTAAAAATTGTCGATGCACTTTCGACTCTCATCTCTTTATGGAGGCATTTCCTTAACGACTCTCAATCAAGTGCTGTTCTAACTCTGTTCTCATTATCTGCACATCCGTGTCTGCATTGGGTTCAGCTGTGCCAATGACGAATCAATAGTGTTTTAATAGCATTTCAATAGTAACCGCTTTTGGAAAGTGGTCAAATCGTTGACGTCGATTCGCTCGTCCGCAGTTTTTCGTCGAGCACACTCGAGTTTTAGTTACGGGTCCTGCACTCAAATTGTGTGGTATGTTGTTGATCTGAATGCTTGGCTTTATGTAGTCGTCACATCCACCTGCACTTCTGACGATTGCTATCATTACATGTTTATGTGATCTCCTTTAATTAAATGGGATTGTCAACGCTGGCCATAAGATCTCCAATGCCAATATGACTTATCCAATGTTGAGCTTAATGTATGGATTCGCAAACCAACTCCACGATTTCGTTCGTTGAAAACCTCTAATTCCGTGAATGAAAGATAAACTTCTGAACAAGTCATAAGGATTGCAAATGTATCACACATCTATCCTTCAGTTGTGCCTTCTTTACAATATTTTACCATAACAATATCGAGAAATGAGGAAACCCAGAACTTTAGGTGGGCTTCGATCTTCCACTTAACCTTTCTCGAGGTCACGTGCATCTCACCAACCGAAGTTTTTGCTTTGCCTTTCCCTCAGCCAAACGGCACTATCAGCAATCGCTAGTCAAAGAGAATGATATGACGAATTAAATCAGCATCGAACCCCGAGGGCAGCAGAGGAGCCTCGGATGATGTGGTAGGAAGCGCGTGAGCCCCCGAAAAGATAATCTTTTGCTTGAATACCACCTGAGGGTCCCTTGTTTTGCTGATATATTAGCATTGTTATAGTGCTATTCCACTCAGTGCCTTGTCATGGAAAAAGAATAAGCAAAATGAAAATTAAACATTGCATTTCAACATACTTTTTACTCAACTATTCGTCCATGACGTCAACAAGTCCATTTTCTCCCGCCTCCAGTGCATTCATTTTTACTAGCCCGAAGAAACTGAGCACCTAATCCTGTCATACTTTGAAATTTTAAGATGTCCGGGAAAAATGTTTTTTTCAATTTAGAACTCTTCTCATTAGCAATGAGTCCGATCAGCTGTTTCTTTTCGTAAACTTAAATTCAGTTTTTGATAAGGGTTCTAATTTACTAACTCTGATTTCAGTTTTCTCTTATGCACAATCTCCAGAAGAGGAACGTATTCAAGGTATTGTTGGGTATTGTTGGGGAATTGTCACTCATTTAGTTATCTGACACTATGAGTGATCGAATATATCATATATTCGCAGCAGTTTTATATAAGTGAGATATTTCACGCATGTACTTGCCGTCTCACTGACGACATCTTCGTCTAGAAAGCGAAGCCGTTTACACTTCATTGTTCGTTGCTGTTGTTGGTGTTGGCGTATGCGTTTGCTGGTGGTTTCATATTCAATCACTTGGAAGCAGAGGCCTATGAACGTCATCATGAAGAGAATCGTAATAAGAAGATGCGCTGCGTTCTAGAGGTATCACGAATGTCAAAATACGTTCTTGTTTCATTTGTCAAGTTTTTCTTGTAATTTATCCTCCTATTCGAATTCTTGCATTCATTTCATGCAATAGAAGTTTATAAGTGACAAGAAGCTGTGCAGCCAATTATCCTTAATGCAGTATTGATGAATAACTGTTTGCAAGGTGTTAATAACTTAGTGTACTAACTTAGCTCATCACAAAGTTGTCGCCCATCTCATTGGAAAATCCATGGCGGAATGTGACTGCAGAAAAAATCGCCAACTGCTATGAACCGGAAAGGTGAGCGGCAGCCATCATTTTAAAATCTCACCACAACTGAACTAAAATCTCTGGATTGCTGGACGTGACAACCGAAGAAAGTTGGCCAACTAAAAATTGTAAAATTAGGGAAACAGTAAATTGAGATGTGAGATATACCCACGTTTGGATGAGAATTTTCTATGCGCTAGAAAGTTTGCGAAACACTACCAGTGGAAATTTGTAAAGAACCAGAAAGCAAGCATTGGAGGAAAGGAGACCTACTGATAAAAATGAAATGGAACAGATTGCTTTGACGTATGGCACCAAGAAAGTCGAAACGCCATCGAGGATTTTCACTGCCTATTTTTAAGGGATGAGCGAAGTGAATGGTCGTTTGTAACCGCCACGCTCTATGGTTTCGGTATTGTCACAACACTTGGTGAGATTGCTAATCCATCTAATCTATTATATTTAATGTTTTGCTTGTGAACCTCGCATAGAGTGCAGATGATCGGCTTATTAGTATTAGGCGATTAGTAGTAGAAAAAATTTTTTCATTACATATAATATTGTAAATTCTCAAAACTGTTTCGATGTTTGTAAAGGGTAAATGGTATAAGTGTTCATTAATAATCAATACCTTAACGATCCTCTGCGCATTCATCTCTATTGTTAGCACCGCATAGGTATGGTTGGAGGCACACGTAAACTATGACTCGCACTAGCTTGCCGATGAATGCAGACAGTATTTCTATCCCCCTATGAAAGTCTGGTACCAATACGCGCAAAGCTCTGTAAGCCCTTGCAGTGGGATCCAAGCCAAGATCACGCATTTGCTTCAGGACACCACTAATCACACATACTCCAATGTTTCGCATCGATTACGGTTTTCATCAACTTTAGTTATTTAGTTATAAGGTATTTTTCGTACTGATGACGTCATTATTAAGTTGAAACATTTTTATTTCAAATCGTTCGATTCGCTCGATCGATTTAAAATGTTGTTATTTATTCAAATAGCTCTTGTTTTACCACCTGAAATTTTTATGGATATGACAATTTTTTACTCAAGATTTTTTCATCGATTTATAAAAACTTGGCTTGGTGCGCATTTGATTTTCCACAGCTTTAATGTTTAAAATTCTCTAATTGCTTGTATAACCCTACCAAATCCTTTTATGCAGTCATACTTTTTTTTAAAGAACACTTTTTAGTAGAAATCTAAGCGTGTTTGCTGGTAAATAACTATCCCTTGTGGGGTTATTTTACTTGATACTTGATTTTTGGGTGGTCCGTCCTCACTGGTTGTGCGGGTTCCAGCATAATCTCCATTTTTGGGCGAAGACCACTGGTGTTGGCGATAGCCCTCAGAGTGAATGTTTAGAAACTCTATAATAGAAGAATAAATGAATAAAGCTTTCAGCGTTGATTCATCCCTGAGGGATGCGCCGTACATTCGACTCTATCAAACATCGTTAGAGGTTACTGAATGCTCGCGGACCATGGAAGGCTTCGTGAGCCTGGGGCGCGGAGTTGATCCCGTGTGTATTGCAAGGCGCCTCTAACTATTGGGATAGACGCGCCACTTAGACTCAGTCCAATTAGCAATATTTTATGGAACTTCATATGTTCGCCACCAATGACCTGAATTATCAAAACCTTTTAATGCAAAAAAAACCAAATTAGGCAACAATGAGCTTTATTTTGATTCCGTTAGGAACCAAATTTAGTTCACGGACCCCTCTTCGAGCTCTCCTAAAAGACCAATTGCTTCATTCTTTTGGCATGATGTCCTTTCTTCTAGATTTTTTTGTGGAGCAGATAACTATCTGCATTACAATGGTTTCTGTCTTCTTACACCTTTTGTAAAATTTCCATTTCAGTGATAATTTGTCAGTGGGGCAGGATATTCTGTCCATGGAGTCTCGAAATCCGTTCTAGGACTAGCCCAATTCGTCACACCTTTCCTCTACCGATGATCAACATTGTGAAACCCCATATGGCTAGGATGGTGAAGTAAATCAGTGGGATACTGTTCTAGTTACTACACTATGCCTACATTAAAGGTTAAAGGAAAGGGTGTTCAAGGTGATATGCCGTGTCGAAATTGGATTAGAGCATAAACAAGGAAGCGTCGGCCGTTGATAAAGGTTTACTCTTAGCTGGAATTTCAGCTGAAAATATTTCATTCCCACGACAGACTTCATATTAATCTCGGCATTGATCGAAGTTTCAATATGTGCTTAACATTGTGAGGAAGGGAAATCCTCCGAAACATCAGCTCGTAAATAAAGAAGTAAAGACCTCGAGTATGTTCAACTATAACATAAAGACAGTATTTAACTTTTTTCAGCTTGAGTGACCCCTGCTTTGAGGTGAACCTTCACTATATTTCACACTTGCATACCGAAAAACACTCCACTGGTAGTGCGATTAAGCACATGAGAGAGGGATTCATTATCCATATTTTGCTCCCAAAAAAAGGAAAAATCTGTGAACTTACGAAACTGCGGAAGAAATATATAGAAGCGTACGAAATTGAATTTATTATTAATGACAATGAGTGAGGCCTGTGTGGCGCAGAGGTCGGAGGCGCCTCGCAACACACATGTGGAATCGATCCCCGCGCTCATGGCCCACCAAGTCTTCCATCTCTTCGGGGTCCGCAAATTTGGTACCAATTCTTTCCATCTGCTATTTTTGCTGGAAGTGTCATTTCTCGATTTCGGTTCTCATGGCGACAAAGACATCGTACATCGTTCAAGTACACGGCTATAAAGCAGTCGTAGAAATACTGACAAATTAAAAAAAAAAAAACGCAAACACTTAGGCACATTTGCAATTTGAGATCATTCATTTTCATTTTCTCCACACTTTCGAAGTAGCGTTTCGCTGCTTTTCACTGAACTACTAAGTGATTAGGTAGAAGAGTCGCCGTACACATCTAACTCGTGAGAAAATGGTCTTCGGGGTCCGCAAATTTGGTACCAGACTTGCTTGAGAGGATGACAGCACTGGCTCGACACATCGGCACACCACCGCGAGTCATTCTTAGAATAAAGGCCAGATACACATTCAATCACCACCAAACGATCCCTAGTGAAGTCGAATGCATGGCTCATCTTTAAAAGATTGATCAACTCCGAGAGCTTTAGAGCTTTTAACAATGAGTAGGAAATTATAAAACCATAGGGAAAACATTGAAGTATTGGAAATTCATAAATGACTGATATTCCATAAGTCAAACAAACACCATATTACTGTGTGAACATCTGGTTCCAGTTAGAAGCGTATCGTACTCAACGGCGAATATCACGCGCTTCATTGTCTGGTAAGGAATACAAGGTAAGATCTGTACAAAAATTTAGACATTCTATAGACTAAACTCGATCATCTCACCCTCTCTAACCGGATTTTTCCGTAATGAAAATTTTGTCGCTGTAATTCATCTACATAGAAATAGGCAACTTCAATTAATAAATGTTCCGCAGTGCTCACATGAACTGTTTTTAATCCTTGAATTGTTGTATTTTCTGTTGACGAGTACTTTTTATCCAAAAGAACCGATTAAAACTCCGAAACATTTTTGTTGCACCACTGCCTAAGCTTAGATGGTTCATTTTACGTTGTCAGTTCGGGAACGAATTTAATTTGCAAGTATCTTGCTGGTTCTGAAAGTTTTCTTTTTCTTTTCGCGTCCCGGGGTTGTATTTGCTTTAATCACAAGCAGTGGGCTAGAAAGAAGTTTGCTGTCCTTTGACTACGACCCTTTCAATAAGGCGCAAAGATAAAATAACCTGTGATTTCGAATTCAAAAGGCATACTTTGCTTAATTATCCTCAAATGGAGTGAACTCCCTCTGTATCGCATTTTGAACGCAAAAGGCACCCCTTTACCTTGCTAGCGCTAGCAATCTTTGACGTAGCATTGGAAATGCATTACATACCTAAAGTCTTTAGAGTTTTACAAACTTTTAGTTTTTTTCAGGACTCTTCTATACAAGTTACATCACTCGCCTTGTTAATTGCTTTCCTTGTCTACGTTGCAATGGGTGCACTCTTACTTCCAGCACTAAACGGACAGGTAATAACCCCATACCGTAATTGTTCCAGTTGTTCTCCCAAAACAACTTCTAACTATGGCAATTATTCCAACGAAGAGAAAAGTGTGACTTATTTACTTTCTTATTAATTGTCAAATCATGTAAGAATTACCGTTTAAGCTCCATTTGTTACCGGTGCTTCCTAGGATTTTTTTTTTGTTTCTTTTCATTCTTCTCTCTTTCTTTTACTTCTGAATTTCTAGTCGTATGGCTACTATGAAATCGCGAAGCAGAGTATTGTAAATGAGTTTCTCATCAATTAAAGTTTCATTTACTGCTGTAAGACTTTCACTGTATCTTATCGGTTAGTGTATCAAAAGCCGGCATGTTCTCTATTGGGCAGCAAGAGGGCGTAGTGTGTTTGTCTCTCACTATCGGGACAGACGGTTTGGTTTGATAATTTTTTTAAGTCACTGATTTCAGCTACAAGCATATTTTTGCTGTGCTACATCTTGATCTTATCAGCAACTGATCTGTGTTAAGATATAAAACACGGAAGATTTCAGTAGTAAAAGTAATGGATTTACACTAAATGGATACTGGTCATAGACTACCGCAGTCATGACAATTTCCAGTTATCGTCATTAGAAATCGTCTAACATTATGAACTGAAGGGGCAAAGTGGGAGGCAGAGGTAGAGCAAGACAGAGGGATTGCGCCCTCCTATTAGCTTTCTGCGAAAAGGGTGGTAACTGTTCTCGTTCTTTCACTTTTTTTTATGTTTTCGCATGAAGATGTCGAAAATGTTCTTGCCAGGCCAAGGACTCCACTGCAATAACGGAGGTGAAAAAAGCTTATTGGATAAGACAACATCCAGACAGCATCCCGATTAAATTCTTTGTAACTCATATGGCATAACGAAAGGTTAATATAAGGGATTTTGGCACTTCGTATGAGGTATAAGATGGATGTAGGGCAGGGCGACACTGGCAGGCGTCTTCTCTTCTCAGGTATTTTACAACCTTGCTCAAGGTTTTGCTCATTGTTTAGATTGTACCATGAAGTCTCTTTCTCACATTTAACCACTCATGAATCTACAGCATATTGTCAGAGCTATTGTTAAGTGTGGCAAATGGTAACTGATCAAGAGGACATTTTTTCTTTTTTCGTTCTCCACCATGCGATAAGGATTCTACCGTCATGCGAGCAACTACGTCATATCGAAATCCAATGCTGTGATTTTTTAAGACAAATCATACATAGTCGGGCACGATTTTTACTCTGCCGGTGGTTTGCTTATTGGAAAAGGTTTTGAATCTCAGAAGTCTCGAAAACAGTACCATTACTTACCTACGCCGTCATCCAGATGTACGTAGCAGTTAGCCAACCAGAAACAATCCGATGTAGCGATAAGGTACTACACCATGATCAAGCCATGATCACTGTGGTCATAACCCCATGTCGAAATTAAGTATAACGCGTTATGCTGATAAATCCCTTTTGAAAACGCCACATATCAGAATCCATTCGAAGAAATGCACATTTGGCCTACAAAACGATTGTTGGATGCTCGTCGGTGCAGTCGGTGCAGTTAATCAGTGTTTTTATTTTTCTACAAAAGTCTCTGGCGAATTGATAACACCACGAAGTGTTGATGTGCTTGGTAAGCTTGGCTTGAAGGTAAGGATCAACGGCCGTGTATAGCGAAAGGACGCCTTTCCAATCGCTGCTCTTTCCAGCTGCGGCTTAAGAACTCGCTGTGAATTCATCATCGGTACACCAAATGTTGGTAAAGCGTGATGTTCGCTGGGAATCTTGAGATTGCCCTGTGTGGTTTCTACTAAGTGCCAACCCCTGCAGATCAAGAAATTTTATTTTCTTACACGTTTCGTTGCAAGACAGCAACAGCTCTTGTGGCATCAAAACTCTTGCGTTTAGATGGTCACTCAACTGTTCACAAGGTGATAGGTCGAATTCCAATTCAGTTAAATCACTTAGCAATAAATGCTGTTGCAAACTGCGAGTTTCGATGTAAAATTTTTCGACATTCTCATGAGGACACTATTCGCATTGAGTTCTTCCTGGTAAAATTGTTGAAAATATAGCTTCCTTTGTGAGAGCTTATCTCATATTTGTTGGGCAGGCGTCGCAGTGGTGTTGATGTCATCCATTACAAAAGAAGTGCTAGTTCGCCTCCTAGAACCCATCTGACCTGACCTCTCATCTTTCCGGATTCTGGACCCTGCTACCAGACTTCTCAGAGATCAACTTACTTCTTGCAATCCACGTCGGAATGCCTTAGCACGGCTATCCCAGAACTCTAGGAATTATCGACTTGAACAACTATCAAGAGCATTCATAGAAAAGGCAAAAAATTCTCATGCCGCAGCAGAACCCATACGCAAACAGTCTCGAGACCTTCGTAGATGTTGAATACGTGGAAACAAGCCAACCGCAGGAAGTACCGAGATCCGGACAGTATGTGCTGTTGGATCAGGTGAAAAGAAATTCTCCGTTGAACCTCTCCTGGTCTACATCTATTCCCAGACCTCGTCACTCATTCCTTTGTCACAGGTTTCACATATAATACAGAATGGGTGTCGCATATAAGTAGAGTTCATCATCTAAGTGCTTTCCTAGTTAGCCAGTGTTGGCATACCTGGAAGTGCGTATACTCTGGTATTTTTCTGAATTACATCAGTGAAGACGACTATTTCACTATGCAACAAGCATGTCTAAGCCTAATGCTACAGCTGGATGACTTGCTTATTGAAAGAAATGACACTCAGGATCCAAATCGTATGTACGTAAGTCCTTTACACACAAACACATGCATGGATGTGTACATGTTTACAAAAAGACATGTGTTAATCCGTCTCAGCGCAGGGAAAAATTCTACAACCTAAATTCACCATGCTCTTGGGTTCTATATAATATTACCTTTGTTCGGCATTTCTGCTTTATCTGCAACCTTAGAACGTGCTACGTTACATCGGAACTAACTGCTAAGAGAGCTTTCACTGAGGGAGGTGTGTATATTTATTAGTGCAATAGTGAACACCTTGGACTCTTTTTTTTTGCTTACCTTTAGCTAGTATTACGGTTACTGTATTACTTAAGAACATATTTATTTGCCTGTTTATTTGCTAGCGATTTCTGTAATAAAACTGAAACCTGGGGAAAAGACCATTTATCTAAGAAACGGCATTCATTAATGGATTGCTTTTTCTTAGGTTGGTTTCGTTTTTGAAAATATCCTAGCACTTGTAATTTTCGTTTTTGGTTACGCATTTGCGATTCGATTTCAATTTGGAAAACCGTCAAGACTTTTCAGATCGACTTTTTTAACGGACTTTATTTCAACTTCTTGTGTCTTACGGCAATTGATTTTGGGCAGCTTGTTCCAACAAGGCGCGTTTTATCGTCTTTTTTTAAAACTCCTGTTCGTTGGATTTCTTAAGCGATAAAGTGCAAGTCTTTTTGTTTAGAGTGGCATTTCTACCAATCACCTTTCTTTACGTTTGCCTTGGATTGGCGATAACAACAATTGCTATAGGTGGGGACGAACTTTGTCGAAATAACACTTTTTGCACTGTTTTTTTTAAAAAACCGTCTCATCTTTGTGATGGCGGGAAATTTAGATGTTGGCTCGGAATATATGAAAAAATTGCATTACCTTGGGAAGAAAATGAAAGATGCGGCGTCGACAAGGATTTGGTTTGGTGGCAAGACGTTGGTTGATTTTTTAATTCCTTTTCCTTTTGTTTTCGGCCTTTTTCTAAAACTTAGCTCCTCAAATTTTCTTGTTGTTTATTTTCCTTACCTTCTTTCTCTTCGTGTGTTTTATCATTTTCCCTATTATAATCAACCAAACTCAGTGATTCGAATGATCGACTTTCATTTAACCTCAGTATTAGTCATCATCTCACCTCCAACGAACTGTCGTTGATAAGCTAACATGAGTTTCTTTACAAGGTTTTTGACGTTAAATGGCCAATTTTTCGGGACTTCACTCTTTTCAGAGCTTGGAGGTATTATGATGCAGCCTTATTCGGCGAATATTCTACGGTTTAACGAAAGGCCGACACAGAAGCCAAACTTTGATCTCTCTTAAAATGAGCTCAACGTTTTCGTTTCCTAAGCGAGTGACAGCACCCAGATGCTATTCGCGTGGGATAACGAGTGAAATTCGCTTACGTGAAAAAAAGAATTCTGAGATACGGTATCGGGTCACATTCGATAGTCGGCCATTCGTAATTTTTGCAGATTTTTCGATTCCTGCACTTAATCCAAAATGTTTCAAGAATTCTACGCGTTTGGGCTTAGTGTTCCTGCCCCAGGATCGCGACTGCCATCTCTAAACTTTCACCGTTATGGCTTTGTTCTCCATTTGTACTCGAAGAAGCATTTGGCCGTTGTTTTTAAGTTTCAATACAGGTGACCTTCTATGTAGACGCTACGTGGTCCGTGTGTCACAAGAATTTAGGTTTATTGTACTTAAAGTCATGTAGTCTCCATATCTACATCGCCCTAATGTTATTGTATAACGAGCACCTAGATGGGTAGCTTAAAATACGGTAGAGTACTCCTCTAGAAAAGCATAGGACACAAAGCCATAACGGCGATCGTTTTGAAATGGCAGTCATGCTGCTCACACTGTAATCGAAAATATCTGCGTAGAGAACCTTTGAGACAGTTTCGAAATTTCGAAAAATGAATCGAAAAGGCGAACGTCTCACCCTCGAATATGGATCGAAGACGTATCTCAGATTATCCTTCTAATCACTGTGAGTTTCATTCATTTCTCATACCATTTGGAATTCGTCTCGTGTTTTATACCACGCGAAAGACCAAGCGAGTGCTCACACTCGATTAAGAAAAGCGAACCGTGAGCGCTTCTGAGATTAAGGTTCTGCTCTTCCGTCGTTTCCTTTCTCAGCAATCGGTTAAACCGTTACACTGTAAGCTGTAAACTGAAACTGTTACAAGATGTACCAACAAAACACTTTCGACTTATGAGGTCCTAGGAACTTCTGTTCCTTGTTGAATATTCATTATGACCATGGAATATTCGCTGAATATAGCTGTTAGGTCTTTTCGAAATTAATGTCCGATTTGTGATTTCATTTCTCTTCTATATGTTTTAGCAATCGTTTTTCCTTCCAGTGCAGTATTGTTATATATCATTTCAAAACCCAGTAATCGCGCTCGCTTTCGCTCCTTATAATTCAATCACAATATAAAAGGTGTTGACAAGTTTGAAGAGCTAGAATTTTAAATGTTAGAACAGAAATTTCGACAAACCTGCTTTTACGAGTTCCTACTTGGACGTATTGCAACCAAGTGCGTCGAAAAATTAGATGGCTAGAAGGCCTACGAAGTTTTTTGGAATCCACGATGCAAATAAGGTTTGGAAAAATTCATTTTGACAAATGGGACCTTGGAAGTGAGGAAGGTCGCAGATGTGCTTTGGCAAGTGATTCGGCCGAATTGAAGGCTTTTCTGTAAGAAAATTGATACACATCTGTTCCAAAACTTGATAAAGGATCAGCCTAAGCACCTCAACTGTTTGCGTTTACTTGAAAGCGTAAATTTTGTAAGTTCGAATAAGCTCGATAAATGGATGCTACATGAATGGCGATGAAGCCGCCGTTATGATGTATGTGCTTCTTCTGCGCAACCAGAACAACCCTTTTCTCGACCATACTGCGAGGCACAATGAGAAATTGACCTTATACGATAACAGACAAAAATTGCTAGTTGGACTGCGATGAAGCTCCAAAGCATTTCCCAAAGTCCAAAGTGCGTCGAGCGAAGACCCTACTTACCGAGTAGCGCTTTGCTGCTGATCACATCCGCCTTAGCTTACTGATTCGAAGGTAAACGATTATGACGGAGAGTACATCTAGAAAATCGACAATTTACGGTAGAAATATGAACGACTGTGGTTCACATTGCTCGACTAAAAGGCACCAATCTTCCTTAACAACAAAGTGCAGCTACACATCACATCATGGATGTCTCAGAAGTTGTGAGTTCTGGACTAGGAAACTCAGCCTGGCTTCATCAACTCATTAAGCGCAGTATTTTTTGACACTAGTACAAATAAACTTGTTTCTCATTCACAAAAATGGTTTATAGATTCTAATGGTTTTTATTTATATTAGACGAAAAATATTCAGATCTAAAATATTTAACCATAAATACACAGGTTGACATCGGGCATTAATTTCGAAATGACCTACTATGTAATGATATTAGTTTATTAAGAAATAAATGAGCGTTTTTGGCCATATTATTCAAAACGTTATAAATTTCTTCAAACAAAACTTCATTAATCAAGACAAAAACCGTTTGAATCTACACACTTTTGACAAGGGAAACGTATTTATTTATTTCAGTTGTATAAGATTTTGGAGTTCTAGAAGCGATGAATTCGTTGAAGGCATTTTGCTTCATCGTGGTTGGTGAAGCATTTGTCGCGCAGGAAATTTAAAAGTGCTTGAAGAAATGATAGTGGGTAGGCGAGATGGTGAATATAGCGGATGAGGCAAGGTTTTGTAGACCAACTCGTTCAACTTCTGCAGCGCTGACTCCGCAAACTGATGCCAGGCATTGTCGTAGAAAAGGACCGGTTCTTTTCTGCCGACTAAAGGCGGTCGTTGTTGTTCGAGTTTTCGGTGCATTTCATCGATTTGTTGCCAATACTTTTCTACCGTAATCGTTTTCTTCGGATTCAAAAAGCTGTGATGAATCAGCGTGGTTGCAGTTCCAACATAACCTTTTTACTGTAATGTCGGCTTCAGGAAGTGCCTGATCGCAATCCAACCATTGAGCCAGCTGTACTACAGAATCCATTTCTCGTCGCACGTCGCAACTCAATCAAGAAAAGGGTGATTTTTTGCGCAGAATAAGAGCAGACAACACTTTAAAACGGCATTTCGTTGATTAAATTCATGCTCCACCAACTTGTCGAGTTTTAATTTGTCCTTGCTATGCCATTAAAGTGGGAGGGAATTGTTCCTGTGCCTAGCCGAAGCCCAAGCTGTTCTGCTGGTTCACCAACAGTTGTTCGTGTGTTTGCTTTCGCTAGTGTCTTCAATTCGTCATCGTCAAGTTCATTGGGACGCCCACGGCCTTCCACATCTTCGAGGTCGAAATCACCAGATCGGAATTTCCGGAACCATGTTCTCGCTGTTGATTCACCAACACCACCTTCAACCCTAACTTGATTAATGTTTCGAGCCGACTCTGCTGCACTACGAAGGAGGTTGAATTCATAAAAGAAAATCTGACGAAAATTCATTTTTGACATCTAAAATTGAAAAGCTCATAAGTGCCAGAAACAAATTTAACTCTTGACAAAATATAAAAAAAATGATTGAAAAAAGCATAAAATCAGAATTTTAATGGCATGTAACATTGCAAGGTACAAATTAATATTTCATTGGTAAAAAATACACTAAAACAATAAACATTTTAAAACGCTCACTTATTTCTGAGCAGTTCAATGCGTTCAAACTTTGAATAAAACGAAGTCGATGAAGCCATTGCCAACAAACATCAAAATTACTTGTGCACGATTTTCGTTCCTCCAACGAAAGCACCTACATAGCACGAATTTCATGCAAGTTTAGCCGGAATAAATGCTACGTTCATTTGTCAGAAATACTCAACAAATGCGTTTTTTGGTCTTTTGCTTTCCGCTGATTGTTATTTAAACTTCTATCCAATATAAAACTCTGCAGATTACAAAAACCAGACGAACGTCATTTTCAACTATTGTTTGTACTATGCTTTATCTCGTTCATTACCAGTTATTTTAAACACATTCCATTTCTCCTTTGTGTGTTGGAGTTATCCCACGGCTTCCATTGGCATGAGGAAAACCTTCGGTTCTATCAGTTATACAAAATCATTCTTGAAACATTGTTTGCTCACATGAGCATTTCTTAACAAATTATTCTGCTTCTCCAACGCCTAGTGACCTTCACATTTAAAAAAAGTGATTTGTGGAAAACCAAGCCGTCCTGCTAATAATGACCGGTGGTAGGTCCTCTTGTTGTTGTCCAGGTGACTGGGTGCTGTAAACCTTTTCACAATCAATATAGCATATTGAACTTCGACATGGCGAACTTTTCTTATGCCGCACTCGTTCTTTTCGATATGGGACCAAAATTTTCTTCTTAGTGGATTTCACGATGATTTGTTGTAGAGCGATTGCTTCATATCTCCCAATTTAGTAAAAAGGATAGTAAAAGTTCACGAAGCTTATCTTTTAATTTTTTCGATGTCCAAGTGGATTAAAGACTGTTTCAATGTAGCAGTGTGAATATACTTGCTTCATGAACGTGCCCATATTTATGTATACATAAAGAGTTTAGCCAAATGTGTATACGGGTTTTGTGGCTGACATAGAAGACGAGCACCCATTGCTAAGGTTGTCGCCTGAGAGCAGGCTTGAATTCTGTTGGAGCCCACTTTAATGTTCTTTTCGTCCATCTTCCATCAGTCCTTTTCATTGCATGATTGGCCCTTCTATGTTTTGCCAAGAATGTGTATCATCCTTGATATCGAAGATGGGATAGGTTTCGAAGATTTCAGCTACGCATTCCGACTAGAGATTTTCTGTGCTGATTAAATCTCAGAAGACATCATTAAAGCACTCTGTAACTGCTAAGTAGAGCTTTCCACATTTTTGAAGTATCAAACGATACCTTTGTTTCATAACAGAGGCTAAATGCTCTAAGATGACCGGTGAACAGGAGCGGCGGACACGATGAAAAAAAAATGAGTGTCGGGTAGTTGACCCCCCAGTGGTTTCTTTGACGGATCATCGTGCGCTCCATGCTGCTCTTTTTCCTCCGTTTAATCTTCTTCAAGCTGTTTTCTGTATTCAGTGACCGCAAAGCTGCACTTACAAAATGGTCTCTGTAATCGTGAAACTTTCCTCTTCAATTTGTTCATCTCGGCGGCACTAATTTTTCATGAAATGGGCTTTGCACTAATTTATCATCTGGCTCTGGTTTTAGCGCGTTATTGGGCTTATTGAGTATTATCTCTGCTTTGGCACTTCTCGAAAACAAGGCGCGGTTGTCAGCAAGACTAATGCTGCTGGTTACTGAGACTGGTTTATTGCTATCGTTAATTGTCTGCAGTTCTGGGGTCGGGTTATCTGAACGTTTCCTCAGGTCATTGCCACAGTAGCTGGCTCTGTGGATAAGACGGATATTAGCACACTTCAGACTAATTGTATCTTAGCACAGCGGAGATTCCTAGTATTGGTTTATTTCAGCTGGCCTTCCAGATCAAAATGTTGAACTTCTTAAAAGTTAGAAGACTCTTGTGTGAGGTACACTTCCGACGTGCATATCGGTCTGACACCAAGGAACACACTCCACCCATGATGGGGATGCAAACAAGTGGAAGCTTACTAGAAGTAGTAAAAACGATTTACGAGAAGATATTAGGCTAAAGTGTTCAACAAGTTGTTGAAAACTATTAAGGCATGCTTACTACTGCTGCTTCATTTTTCCTGAGGCACATCAGGTAGGTGTCAATTTTTCTGAATAAGTATCAGTGTTAAGTAAAATAATCAAAGAGTTTTGCTAATTCTCTGTTATGTCATTTACCACAACATTTGATCGACTGTCATGGATGTGTTCGCAAAGCAAATATTATTCCTTTAAAAATCATTTAATGAGATGTTATACGATAAAGGTGTTTTCTATTTAGCAAATATGATGCTGTTTTAGTCTAAGTAATACCACGTTTTTAGGCTCAGAGTACGAGACCTTCTACATGCCGTTGGAAAGAAGTGCGGCGTTGAACCAGGGATGATCGACGCATTGGATCTGGAAAACGTCGTCGAGCGAACGATTGCTATGCAAGTAAATTCTCACATGTCATATTTCACTGAATCCTTTATTTTTCATTAAGAATTCAAATCCCTTTCTTGCTAAGACTTTAAGTTCATCCATGACTTTGAAATTTTGTTCACCAGGATCAAGCTGATATCTGTTGTGAACAAATGGCGTTTAAAAAAAAGAGAAAGTGGTGCATTTGGAGTGCTTTGCAAGCATAACCGAGTTAATTGTTGGAGGAAAAACTCCACATAATCCTACTGTTCTACGGTAATGAACTAATCGATAACAACAGTTTTGCAAATAATTTAGCCCTATTCAGGAAGGTCGTGAACCTCCAGAAGACACGAACGATGAATTAGTTCGAAAACATTCGTCGATCACACAACCACCACTTCCGCCGCGAAAGGAGCCGAGCGACAAAAGCTCTTCAGAAAACAGTCCTCTTCTTATAGATCGGTTAGCAATTTTGCTCTATTTATTATTTTAGCAAAATTTGCACAGAGGTACCACAATTAATGCTACTCTTTTTCAACAAACTGCCACTATTGCAGAGAATAATAACAGTTATAATAAGGATTTGCTTTGTTTTCTAGTTTACATCATCCGTTTTTA
Source organism: Angiostrongylus cantonensis (assembly GCA_009735665.1). NCBI lineage: Eukaryota > Metazoa > Nematoda > Chromadorea > Rhabditida > Metastrongylidae > Angiostrongylus > Angiostrongylus cantonensis. The sequence goes on from MQTX01000340.1 coordinate 80,895, forward strand.
CATGCTGGATCTTCCAGCACTTTTCTTATTAGGGCAATTATTCTGTATCCGTCATTCAAGGCGGTGCTAAGATTGAAACGTGTAGCCTAAGATGAAGGAGACAACGGGTTCTCTATGGTTCTGAAATAGCTACCATGTGTGTATAGCTTGTGATCTCTAATCACTGAACTCCCCACGTCCTGAAATAAAACTGTAGATATTATCAAAACTATGAAATATACCGAATAAGATGTCCATACTTTCGGGTTGAGTCGACCTTGGTAGGAAAATTGGCACCAGACTGGGAAGTGCTGCTTCCGATCCGCAAATACGAGCAATGCCTTCATGGTTAGTCTCGGAACGCTCTAATATAGCTACTCAATGACTAAATCGAAATCACATCAACCTTCATTCAAGAACATGAAGAAGTCGAAGTCGTCGGGTGGTAGACGAACCCAAGCGCGAATCTGAAGAACTTTGTGGACGGCTTTTGCGAGACAACAAAGGACAGAACAACCATCGGATTCGCGAAATGTGAATTCGGATCATATATGTAAAACAAAATTTTAAGTACCAGCTATCGTTCGCTGTTGAACGCGTAGTCGAAAGGATGATGCTAGAAGTATTCCGTGTCACGCAAATAAGGGAAGGGATCCCGAAGCTCTGACCTGCGTCAACGTTCAGAATTCAAAGATGCCCTTTTGTAGGCCAACAGTCGAAGGTGGCCAGGACACGTAATGCGTATGAATGACAACCGATGGACAAAAGCCATTAGTGATTGGATTCCTGGGGATGTCAAATGCACTGCAGGAAGACCAGCGATCCGATGGTCAGAGTTCTTCACGAAGAGCCTAGAAGAAAGATATGATGCTCAACAAGTTACTAGATCGTGCAGAACCAACCGGGATACTCTTCAACGCGACGGGAAAAAATAGAAGATTTATTGGTGTCCGCTTGATTCACACGACGACCAACGGGAATACAGGTGATACAGGTAATCTATCGTTTGTTAACTTTTTATTTGCTGCCTACTACTATTTGCAGGGAGGAAATAAAACGTTAACATTATGATACCAACTATAGTCTTTGCTTAACTATGTTTAATATCATTTTGTGCTCCACAGACCAATCCCGTTGACCGCTGATTGCTGATGGCACTGGTGGATAGGAAACTAGCCGACAATCTGGCGAAACGAAGTACACGGGTAGTGTATTGGTGGGCGCGTTAGCTCCTGAAAGGATAACAGCGTGTTCGATCGCTGCCGCAGACACCAGCGTTCTAGAGTTTTGCAAATATCTAAGTATCATTTTGTTATGTTTCAAAGAGAAAACTTATTCCACATCCTAACGTTGCCCGAAGAGCTACGAAAAGGCACTTACTCAACATGAACACTGAAAATTAGGGTCTTCAAACGAAAAATGTGATGTCCGAAAAAACACTAATGAAGGCATGACACGTTCCAGCACTCTACTCTTCCACTGACTAACGAGATTACAAGTAACAGTTTTCAGATGAGTGATAGCTGTCATGACACAGATGACGATCAGCATCACTGGGCAAGCATTGTTTCAAACTAACGGGTATTGTGCTGTCAAAGCTGTCATTAACGTAGGACATTGCACACATGAAGTAGCATTTCTCAGTACAGGCCTTCTGTCAACCTCCGCATTGTTCCATATGTCAGTGTTTTCCTCTTGAGGTGACGCGAAGCTGTTATAACTTATTGAGAATAGCTGACAATCGGCGGTTTCTTCTTCGCCAGACCGCGGTGAGGACAACTGGACACTCAATCTACTCAGTGAAACACTCTGATAACGCAAGCAGTTATAACCAAATGCATAAATTTCATTAGCATTGTGACCAAGTTTTTTTTAAACTCACGATTTTTTCCTTTCTAAGTCATTCACCTGTCGTTGGAGACCAGTCGCACAATGTCAAACATGGGTGAGGAATGTGGCTCACTTCACCTGTATCACCTGTATCACCTGTAGTCCCGTTGATCGTCGAGTGACTCGAGCGGGCACCAGTAAAACATCCATTTTTCCCTGCCGCGTGCAAAAATAGCCGAATAGGTACTGCTCGCTTTAGGGACTCGTCGAGCATCGTATCATTGTTCTAGGCTTTTCGTGAAGAACTTTAACAATCGGGTCGGTGGTCTTCCTGTAGTAGGTTTGACATCCCGAGGAATCCAGTCACTAACAGCCCTTGTCCATCGGTTATCATTCATTACGTGTCCGGCCCACCTTATCTTCGACTGTTTGACGTATAGAACGGCATCTTTGATTTTCGATCGTTGACGTAGATCAGAGCTTCGGATCCCATCCCTTACTTGGGCGAAACGGGATACTCCTAGCATCGTCCTTTCGACTGTGCGTTCGATAACGCTGAGTGATCTTTCATCCTGCTTTCGTAGCGACCAGGTTTCTGACGCATACGTTACGGCAGGAAGAACCGTTAAGTTGAAAAGGGGGCACGGACTCGGGTGTTCTTTGTTCCCTTCACTACCTACATCCTCGATGCTCTTGAAAGCTCCCCAAGCCGCTCGTTTCCTTCTGCTCAGCTCTGGAGCTAAGTCGTTCATCATACTGATTTCCCGACCTAGATAGACATAACTGGAGCATTCGGAAATATTCGTTCCGTTGAGCGTGAATGGGGCAAACGAAACCAATCCGTTCTTCATGAACATCGTTTTCTTGAGATTTACTCGAAGACCAATCTTTCCACACGCTTTATCAAAGTCTGCAAGCATGCGTTCCGCTTGGCTAATGTCTGGTGTTATAAGAACGACATCATCAGCAAAGCGAAGGTGATGTAACTGCTCACCATCGATTTTCACTACCGTAGTATCTTGTCCCAATGTTCGCTCAACGCTCTGGAGGGTGGCGGTAAATAATTTTAACGAGATGGTTTCGCCTTGCCTAACCCCTCGAGGACTGACGGAAGGTTCTTTAGGTGTTCTGATCTCATCCTGTCCGGACCTGGTGCTGTTCGATTTTTTACCGACGAGGTGGCATGTCGGATTTCGAAAGGGAGAACCGGTGGCACAACATATCCATTCTCTTTTATTTTATATGACGGGAGGTGGACGTGGCAATCGAAGAGATCTGAGCAGTATTCGTGGATGATTTTCTCCGTTTACATTCTGGACGCTATTATTGTTCCGTCTGGGCTTCGGAGTGCAGTCACATTGGTCTTGCAACTGGCGAAACTTCGGCAGGCTTTGCGAATGCTTTTTCCAGCTTCTGCAGCTTCGACCATTGCTGCTGCTCTTCTCTCTTTAAGATCTTCTTTTATCGCCTGTCTGCATTGTTTCGCAAGCTCGGACGTTAGCTCGCGGTTACCTGCAGCTCGTGCTATTTCATGCTGGCGTATTAACTTGAGAGTTTCTGGAGACAGACGTCTCTTGGTGGCCTTCGAGCTCTCAGCTTTCATGGCGCTAACGTAAAGATGTTCAATGAGCCGATCGCATTTCTCGTCGTTGTTGTCGACAATGGCATCTTCCCAACAGCCGACTAATGAGTTGAATAAGTCCCTGTTTGTGGTGGTTCTGAGACTTCGGTTTTTGAATTTGGCAGGTTTTTCTCCTTTCCGCGAGAAATAAAATCTTGCACGAAGGAGACGGTGGTCTGACCCCGTGTAAAATTTTGGGACAACGGCGACATCGGTTAGGCAAAACTTTCTATTTACTATGATGTGGTCTATTTCGTTATGGTACTTTCCATTGGGAGATTCCCACGTCCATCGTTGACGGTGGGGATTCTGGAATTGCGAGTTACCATGGATGGTTTTGGTCGCCATGATAAACTCAGAGAGCCGCTCACCCTGTTCGTTCCATTCTAATCCGTGGGTCCCAATGTGACGTTCCTCAGACGATCTCCTTGGTCCGATCTTGGCGCTGAAATCTCCAATGATGACCTTGAAAAATGTATGGTCTTCTCTGTAGAACCTCTCCAAGTCCATGTAGAACGCTTCGACGTCTTCTTCGTCATAGTTTGATGTTGGAGCGTAAACGACGAAGAATCTCAAAGGTGGTGTTGATCCACATCTTTTTAATCGTAAACGTCCGGTTCGGGTTGTAAGCTGTTCGAATGAATCGACGTTCATGGACAAAGTCGTGTTGACGAGAACACCGACACTGCCTACTCCTCTACTGTTGCATGTTCCAAGGAACAGTTCCTCTCCGCTGTAATAGACGGTGTTGAATGGATGGCGACGTCTTGTCTCGGCCATGCCAATGACGTGGTATCTTATCCTTCTTGGTTGCATGAGCAAGTCTTCTATCGAGGACTCGGATGCAAGTGTACGTGCATTGTAGGTACAGATCGTCACTACAGTTCTTAATCCAGGCAGCTTTCATTGGCCCTGAGATTTTAGCCGCTTCTCCGTACTCGTCCTACCCAACGCTGCGAAACTGGAGGCTCTTTCTGGGTCAAGGGAATGAATCCCGTTTTTTTTTTACCGTGTTTAGCATTTTGATACCCACGTATAGCTTGCTAGGTTCTGAACGTGGGGCTGGTTATACTCACAGGTAGTTTGCCAGGGTCTCCCAGAGTGGACATGGAGCTTATTTGTTGGAGGCGACTCCTAACCGCCTCCCATATATACTTCCCTGTCACTTGATTGCAGGCTTTTGTCGGAATTGACTCGTAGAATACAATCCGCATAAGCGAGCACTCATCCACGCACGCATGCATGAATACACCATGCAAATATAAAAAGTACGTACCAAATCGGCGCAGCAGAAACAGGGAGTCCATTCCCTTGATGCACCTGCGTCTCAGGGAAGCAAAGGTCGCTTTTGGTCCGCGATTAATCCCCTATCCGCCACCTGGGGACGCGCCACGTAGCCTCGCGACTAACCGGCTCGAGATCCCTCATATGAGGGGGATCCGTGGGTGGCTCACTTAGTTGAAAAAAAATTAGTCTGAGGTATGGAGCCAGATCACACCTTAACACAAAACACTCTTCGCTGAACTCCATTTTTGGTGTTTGGAAATTTTTTGCTTGCTTGGGTTATGAAAGTATTTCGCTGAGTCTATCCTGGTTCAATTTGCTTTCCCAAATTCTATGGGACGCTAAAAAACTGAAAATTCAGCACAAATACTGCATTGAGATAGTCTTTATATTGTCAGAACCATGTACTTGCTCAAAAAGAAAACACTGATTTATTGCCTACATGAGTCTGTAGTACTTCGAGGTTAGAAATGAAGTAAATTTGATGGAATTCTTTTGATAATAAGTAGCATTCGTCGTTGTTCTTCATTACTTGAGACCTGGATGATTCGTCTTCGTTTATGCCATTGTCTCTACTACATCTGCAATTTGGTTATTTCTCTAGCGGCGGTTCTTTTCGAAGCGGGCTTCTATGCGACCATCGCAAACAAAATGTCATCCTCATCGATTTGAATAAAATGTTTGTTCATTGTCTATTATTTCCTTCTAAGACAATTTTGTTATAGTATTTTACCTACAGCAATGCATTGAAGAACGACCTAACTGTCGTCTTGTTTCTATGATGCTTGATCAGGATCACTTCTGATATTTGAGAAATAGTTTCGCCTCTGGCTGTTCTTCATTTTACCAAAATTTTGTAGATTCCTGGATTTCTAACGAACTTTCCAAATCTTCAACATGAATGTTTCAGCTTCCGTCTATTCACATTTTTAGGACTTTGATACCGGCATGAGTCAATGACTCATCCTTGCATAAAAGTAGTTCACCCTTTCAACTTTATGCAAATAAAACCATCTAAACTTTATTAATTTGAACAGAAGTGAACAGAATCTATAGGTCTTGCCTAGTAAAACATGACTTTTTTTCCTATTTACACAATGATGAGTTCCTATCTCAGATAGCGAAAAGATTCAACAACTACGGTTTCATTCAGCAAATCATAGTGTGCCTCCCATGGGATTTCTGACGTTTTCAACGAGTTATAATTTTAACAAGTGGAACTTTCCAAATTTAAATTTCGTTGTAAATTTTTATGAAAATTTATCTCTTGGGCAAATTTCAAATTGAAATAACATCTCATAGGGTCTATTTATACTGTGTGAGGAACAGAGCAAAGCCTTTTCTCAAAGTTGTCAAGTAATGAACTGCTCAAATGAATGTTTATCGAAAAATTGTGCAGAAATTTATAAAAGCTAGGCGTCGTTGCTAATGTGCTGATCATTGCACCTGGACAAACACGGGTGGATCTTTCGGCGGTAATCGTTTCATAGAGCGGAAATAATAAAACAAAAATGGCACTATTATCTATGAAAACTTTTTTGCGTTGTTTGCTATGGAGCGATCATTCTGTCCATATGTTGGAGTCTGTTCAGCTCGATTAATAATCGGTGTGTGTGTGTTTTTGTCTGTGTTTATGTTTGTGTTTATTTGCATATATATGTGTTTCTACCTGTATCTTTATATGTGTATCTATCAATAGGTTTCTAGGTGCACGTCCATGTGCATTTGCACGTGCATGTGTATGTATATATATAATATATATATATATATTGTGCATTTGTATGCACGTATAATTTTATAGATGTAAGCAAATGTTTTATGCCCCGTGTTTTTATAGTACCATATTGCCATTCTAAAAGAAATGGGAAATTCCATCGGAAATCGGTCGCTTCACTTTCATGACATCTCAGCCGACACCTGACGTTCTCGGATACGACTTGCAGCATTGGAGTTATATTTCGCAATATATACCCTGCCGTTAAAAAGACTAGGCAGTAAATAATAAGTTAAAACCTGCAGCAGTTTTGGTTTTCCTCATTAATAGGCGTATAGGTGGAGTAAACCTGTTCGATATGATTAAGGATTTTGAAATCCTCGCAATTTTGCATCCGTCGAATGGCACATTTCCTTCAGATCGATGACTTTAAGTCTGTACGAGTATTTCTTACCCTCATGATGTATTCGTAATAGTGGCCGTGCATTTTTTTTCCCGTTGTTTGCTCGCACAGCTGTCCTTTGCTTGACATCTTCCTGTTCCGAATAACAGAAGTGAAAAGTTTTCTGTATCGATGGAAGGATGAATCAATAAATATCAGTGTTAATGTAGCCTCTCTGCTTGCATAAGCAAGCGACCTTGTTTGTTTTTAAGTGAGCGTGGAAATTCTCAATGGGCAAGACGAGGATTGTTTTGTTTGAGCTTCCAGTTTTTGTTTAGGAATTGCAGAGGAGCAATGTCAAAGCCAGATTGCACGAATTTTAGCCCAAATGGTGATATATCGAGCTCTGTTAGGACTAAATAGAAAGGCAACAAATTCGTATGACACGCCGCCATTTACACGTATATATCGCGATGTATGAAAAAAATCTGTTTCGAAGTTCCGTATACACTTCTTCTTTGTGGTGCTGAGTACGGTGATTATTCGTTTTCGTAAGTCACACAAGTGTTGTCACCATTTCAAAATTCCTAGTAATTCGATCAACTATTCAACGCCCACTGCATTCCCATTCTCAAAACGTCCAATTTTGTATCGTCTCCTTCAATTTGACATTCCACTACTTCTACCGGTTGAAGATTTTCCGTATGTGACCAATTGCCTCTTTATGGAATATGTGATATTTTTTACAGAACTTTTTAAGATCACATTCACAGCATATCTTTCCCTTCGTCTCTATCAGATGTTTGAACCTTTGCGCCTAGCACAGTCAAAATGCTTACCGACCCACAACGGTCAAAAGGTAGGGTACTGATGTGAATAAAGAGCCGTGGAAATAGATCGACGTTCAAAGCTACAGTCCTATTGGCGAAGATGTCAAGTAATCATAATCGGTATCTACTCTGTCTTCCCTTTCAAAATTGTGATTAATGCAAATAGAAGAATCAGTAAACAGCTTTGTATGTTTAGAAAAATCAAAATGGGGCGAGTTTAGTGCAGTGGCTGGCTGTGTTACCTCCAATGCACACGTAGTTGTTGTTGAATCCCAGACTTATGGCTCCCTCACCTATTCCTCCAATAAAGCCAGAGTTATTTGAAAGAGGTCACTACAAATGATTGTATAGGCCAAATATACACAGTCAATTCTACGACACTACGAATAGAATCAAATGCATGGCTCATAACTGAAGGATTGTATCATAGTGGAACGCCTTATCCTTTACCTTTTATACTCTTCAACTGCTTATTTATTTTTTGTGATTATCGATAAGTCGAAAACCTGCTAATCAAAGTTAGATTACAGGTCATCGTCACGCAGCATATACGATGGCATCGACCTAATGATTAAAAAACCTGTCTCACATACGCTTTCCAAAGAAATGGCAATACATTCACCACTAGATATAGAACAGGTTTTTCTTGTGTTCAGGAAATAAAAGTCTGAAATAGTGAAATTCTCTATACATCTGTAACGCTCTTTCTAGAAAATTTTCCCGCCGGTCGAGGTGTGCCAAATTGAAGTACAAGCGCACGCATGCGACGAAGAGAAGGAAGAACCTCATGTGATTATAATCGAGCCACCCACTACTTTAGAAGATATTCAAGTATGATGAAAAAAGCTGTTATAATTTTTTTCGGTAAAAACCACACGTTAAATGCACGAAAGCTCTCCTATTTCGAATTTTTTGTGGATTAAATTTTTCACACTTTCACGCTTTTGAAAGGAATTTACGAAGGAAACCTTAATTTCACCCCGTAATTAATTTATATCGGCTTTCGGTTACTTGCAAAAGACATGGATTCTTGGATACTTGCACGTCCCGTCCTCAATGATTGTGCGAGTCCTAGCATACTCTCTATTTTTCGGAAGTTTGCTGTTTTAGTCATTGTGTTTCCCTGGAGTTCCGGGGTCAGTCCTGGCCAATGTCTGCTCCACGTCTTCACCACCACAGGCAGTTGCCACCCTTGTGAGTCTGAGGAAGATTTGCCACAATGCGGCTAGTTTGATACCAGGATTGTGATGGATCCTGGTATCGGTTTACTCTTGGCTGGGCTCCCTGATGGAAACGCTACACTCCTTCCGAGCTTAGGAGACCCTCCCGTGGGGAAGAATCCCTCCGCTTTACATTGCAGCCCCGCACCTAGGAACACCTCCCAGCTGCAATGAGACGGCAAACCGAGGGCTGATTCGTAAAAACCATTATTACTTGCTTCTAACAAAATTCGAAGAAATAATATTAGAAAAACATCGAAGATTTTACCGCGTCTATTATGTAGGGCATCGATTACCTACGTGTAATGTTGCTATGACACCCATCTCGTCTGCTCACAGTCACTGTTCTTACTCGTTTTAATTGTAAGTTATGAACGGTCTTTTATATAAACGAAGCTTTCTTTTAGTTAGTAGAACCTATTCATGCGGTACCGTTATTCCTTTCTGACACGGATATTCCACCATCAACCAACTCACGTGCACATTCCATATCCGCGAGTCCAGAGGAAAAAGGTAACGTTTCTGAAGAAAGCAATGTCCGTAGAAATTTACCGCTAAACATGTATTCTAACGTTTTTAGTGCCCAAGAAGTTTAAAGAAAAGAAAGAAATGTATGGACGAGATCCACAGAAACTGTTCGAAACGTATCGGGAAGAATGGAATAGGTTAGAAAAGTTATCAGATAGAAGGTGAGCAATTTCAATGGTTTCATTTTGTGAAATTCAACCACAATTATGCTAAGATATTTGCAAGACTCACACCTCAGGCCAAATTCGAACTGACTGTTGCCCGTTCCGTAGGCTTACCTGTTTTCCTCACCACTGTGATCCTTGCTTTGCCTTTCTCTCAGCCACTCTCACAAATATCTCAGAATTATTGTGGTTGAGTTTCGCTTAATACCCTGGTGAAAAAATGTAAAAGGCAGTAAATAGGAAGTAATACATTGTGAGTTCCATTTTGTTTCGTCAGAAATCACGACGTCTGTTTATTTGTTCAATGCTTTGCTCGTTGCGACATTTATCGGTAATTGGGGTTAGCGGTATTTACCAGTTTATCAGTAAATAGAGTTTGTGAAGAACAGATAGTTTACTTAGTGAGATATGTCATTCTCTTTTTCATCGGTAATTGTCTAATGTCCACAAATTTCCCATAAATCAAGCTCTCTTTAGTTCAAGAAATATTCATGTAGAAAGTACGTTTCAACAGAGAGATCATTAAACGGAATAGAAATTCCAAAGCCTATGCTGAAATTAATCCGGGGTCAGAAATTTGGTACCGAATTTGTCTGGAAAAAAAAATCACTCCCTGCAATCCAATTGGGAACGCTCCAGCCTGGCTATCTCAGGGCTCTTGGGAGAACTGCTCGACTAGCAGTTTATGACATTCAAGATGAAATTAAATTCCTTAAGCAGCAACCGAAGCCACATGTAAAAACTTGCATGACCCTCGTAGGTGATGTATGCGAGGAAACGAATTTGATATGAGAAGTGCAGAGATCTGCACCGTAGTCGTGAAAACGAATCAAATAAAATAATGAAGACGTCGAAATTAATACCTCAGTGTCGTCCAAGTTGATTAATTCCTGCAGTTATCTATCGTTTATTTCTGTTCTTAGTAAAAGGAAATTGCGAACAAAAACTCCACTTATGTAGTTTTGACTAATCAGATGGTGCTTTTTTTTTTTAAATTTTTCATTTAGGCACGGACATCGTCGAAAATCATTTTTCAATTTGCACGGGTATGAAGAACGTCGTTCATCATCTACTTCTACATCAGAGAATGCAATCTTTAAACCATAATTTGAAATCACAAAGTAATGAATTCAGCACTCTTAATCCAATTGATCTCACCTTGAACTCCTTGGATTCGATCAACAACGCATGTCATCATTTGCTCATTCAACCTTTTTCTGTAATAAATAGAGGAATTTCATGTGTTAATGGTTGTTGATAAATTCTGGTGTTTTACATAAATGGATGTTTTTTGCTTTCTGATGAATACTATTTTGTAAATACAATGTCTTAGTTTGTTAATACATTCCGCTGTTGGATACTCGTATATTAGGGAGCGTTTGGCGTAGTGGTCGGAGGAGCCCTGCAACACACACGTGAAATTGATCCTCGCGCTCATGGCCTACCAAGCCTTCCATCCCTCCGGAGTCGGCAAATTGTTGCCAGATTTGTCTGTGAGGATTGCACCACTGGCTCGGTACATCGGTTGCTCACCGTGAGTCATTGTAAAGGCCAGGTATGTAGTCAATCACCTCCAAACGGCGCTTAATGTAGTCCAATACATAGCACATCCCTAAAGGGATTGATCAAAGCCGAGAGCATTATCCTCTTATCCTTTTACTCGCATATACACTGTAAGCTAGTTCAAATATAGGAGACGCCGTCAGCCTTTGAGTAATTCTATCGACAACAGCAGAGTATTCATCGTTTGATGAAGCTGTTTATCACACGTTATCAGCTTTATTACAGACAAAGCATATGCTCTTTGTTTTCGATTTTACAACTGATCAGCGGCTTTCAATGTGTACGAAGAGCGAAGTTTACCCGAAAGCACTGCCTACTAGGTGATTTTTCTCATCGAAGTTTCGGCGAAGTCAATACACAGACGATTAAGTGAATAATTGTTAGCTCTAGATCATCGAATAGGTTTCATAAAACTTGTGCAACACTTGCAGTTGCTTCCAAACTGTTGGATCGAACTTTATGTGATGACGTGAACATTGCTAATCCAACAGTGCACAATGACTAATGCTTCGCTAGAGTCCAGAGCCTTATTCAAAGCTGTTTATTGAGTCCACATTGAACGAGAAACCTCTCACGTTTGTTTGACAAGATGATCCATGTGGAAACAATCACGTGATATTCAGCATCAATGTTTATTAAAAGTGTTAGTGTTTGGAATTCGCATATTCATTCAACAACAGTTAGATCATTGTGCTGCCACCTCACTATTTGCGCAGGTGTACGGTCATGAATACAATCTATGTAGGCAAGAAAAGAGAAGATACTCTATTCACATAGACAATGAATTATGGGTAGCATTCATTGTACAAACTCGGATTTAAAACTATCGCTACTGTTTTCGTCGAAATCATCATGGTTTCGATCTTTGTAGTTACCACGGACACCGATTCACTTGAAGAATCATAGACGCAATGTACCATCCAAACGCAATTTGTACAGTAATGAGTACACATTCAAACTCTTACATACTTGGATAGACGGTATAAGTACCAGTATGTCTTGTTGTATTTTCATCTTCTCGCACCGGTCATCCATGAAAGTGACGGATTTCGAATGTACTTTCGGCCGTGACTTCAGAATTCGTCTTCTTACCTCATTAACACGCTGAATGCTGGTTAAGCGAACTTTCACGCGTTACATTAAATACCGGTATCACAATGGTCTCACTCTAAATCATATGTATTGGGCAAACGTGGTGGGTTGGAGGAAGGTTTGCTGTGTGGTGACAACGATTCTTTTAGAGCAGTAGCGATTTTTATTACTAGGCAACCGGACAATCGAGGACCAATGCAGCAGGTCTATAAATACACAATTTTTATTTTCCTGTACTTATTAGATGACTCGACTCAAATGTATCATACTGTGCCGATCTCAGCACTTCTTGCATTCCACTGGCTTTCTCGCATCCACCATCCACAAACATACTCGAACCTTTTTGCGTGTGGCTTCTGTTGCTAATTTAGGATTTCTTACCTTTGTTGCAAATGTCGTTGTATACTGCACGAGCAGCTTTTCACTAGAGCTCTAAGATAACAGTGCTGGGGTGTTCCCACGTCGTTTAGAAGGAGCAAGCTTGTCCTCTACAAGTAAGATACCAATGTCCCGTCTTGGAACGCATTAGAGGGTTTGTAGACCAATGTGGGTCAAATCGGAGTCTGGGCAGGATGCGCCGTGCGTACCTGGATCACTTCCACTGCATTACGTGCTGCCATAAATGTGTACTGTTTTGAGAACCCCTTGAAAACTTTTGGTTAATCACTGTTTGTAAGCCTGGCTACATCTAAGATGATGTCCCTATGCCACTTGTGCAAAACCATGAGAGACGTCCTTATCGATGAATATTCGTACATACACATTGTTCTAACCTATATGTCTAAGTTATGCCATATAACTGGTCTAAGATTATAAGATTATACCAAAGTTACACTGTGGAATGCAACTCTTGCCGTAAACATAATAGAGAGCGAAAAGGATTCCATTTCATTGTAGGTCTTGGCATAATAAAAATTGTATACAAGAATTATACATTAATCGCGTTTACTGTTATCCCATATAGGGTTTATTTAGCCATATAGGATCATCAGGTGTTGTGTATGCACGTGTGTGTATTTGTATACGTGTATGTGCATGGGCGTGTGTATGTGAATGCGTGTGTGAACACGCATGTGTGTGTGTGTGGCTGTGGATGTGTATCATGGCCAAACTTTAACATACCACCGTTTATTTATTAAAACGTAACAACCAAGAAACCCAAAAAAACCACTACAACTATTATTAGGCACATGTACACATTAAAGTTAAAGTGAACGCGTAACACTCATGTCAATGCGAAGTGAGAGCATAGATAGAACAAATAGTGTTACTAAAGTTCAAGATATAAATGAATCACGATGATACCAAATCCCCGGAAAACCGATTAGATATTGACTCTTCCAACGCCTTCTTTTCCAACACCATAAACGATTCCATCCTTGTCATCGACGGCGACGTCAGTACCCATGTTGGCAGGTACCTCTCCTCGAAAATGCTCCCAAGAAGGGTTCGCAGTCAGATTTTGCAGAGCCCATATACTACCGTCATACTGACTGGAGGTCATTCCTAAAAAGGTAGAGAATTGTTTAAAATACTAACCTTTCAAATATAAACTACAAGGAAAAATGAAGCTCTGAAAATTACAAAAAGCATGAGGCGCACCAGAGTGAACAGCCCCTACTGCATGAATCCACGTCTCTGCAGACTTAAGGCCATGAGCATGGGCACCCAGGAAACCCCATTTTGGAGCTGCATCACCAGAAACCTAAAATGCGAATAGAAAAAGAATGGTAAGTACAGTTCCAGAGATGACTCACCTGGGTAGATTCACATGTCTTTTTGTTCAGATCGCACGCTACTAATCGGCTATTATCCCATCGGAACCCACATCCGTGTACTCCATAGAAAAAGAGCAGTCGTCCACCTGTCTCAACAGCTGATACAGCTTGTCCACTGGGCTGGAATTGCAAAGAAAGCTTTTTAAATTATGTTTCATGTGTAAAACCATGCTCGTCTAATGATGAGAAAAGGCGCTCACCGAAGTCATGACGTCTCTTGGAATATCCATAAAATGTTCGACAACAACCCCATCACTCGAAGATTTCATGCGAGACACTCTCATAGTGTCACCGACCGTACTTACAAAGTATTTAGTTTTTTCATCCTTCCCGTCAGCCACAATCAGTGACACATGGTCCGAAGGACTACCACCACATACTGGAGGAAAGCTCTGGAAATGTCACACAATACAAGCTAAATGAGAAGATTGAAGGCTAAAAGCACATTTCTATCAAATATACTTGAACATGGACTGATTCCCACGATGTACCAGTCCACTTGTGCAGTGATTTCACCGCAAGTTCTCCAAAAGCAGAAAAAAGGAGAATATGAATTGCACCACTAAAGATGAACAATGCTTCGCTGACGTTCTCTTCAGATGACAAAGCCGAGAACTGAAAAGAAGGAAACAAATGTGCAGAACGTTCACATGAAAATAAAAGTTACAAAAACAACGATTTAAGTGCTGTCAAACCCTTCTGCATCGGATACCAATGCTATTTGAAAACAGACAAACGCACACCGGAAACTTCAAGTAAACATACAAAATCGCTGCTTCCTGTGAGATTAGCATTATCATGCCAGAAACCAGTTCGCTCACTCGTAAAGGATAAGAAAGATTTTCGTAAGCACGGAAAATGCAGTAAGGATAAAGGATAGAAGCATAAAGCTCTCGGCGCTGACCAATCCCTGAGAGAGGTGCCATGCATTCGACTTCATTAGGAATCGTTTGTAGGCGAACGAATGTATACCTGGCCTTTACAATAACTCGCAGTGGTCTACCGACGTATCGAGACAGTGTTGCTATCCTCCCAGACAACTCTGGTATTTGTTGACCCCGGAGGATGGAAGGGTTAGTGGGCCAAGGGAACGGAGATCGATTCCACGTGTGTGTTGCAGGAAAAGAAAAACAGTACAAGGATTGATTGATTTAGAAAAGTGATTTCATTATTTCAATGAATGTCATTGCAACAGAACACATTTTCACATCTACTCTATGTCCCTATCTTCAACGATCTTTTCTACATGTACAAAGAACATTAAACAGCTGATAGTAATGGGGGAAAAAGAAAAAAAATCAACTACAAGTCAAACCTGACATAGCCCACCCTTCCAGGGTTCTCATGTGCTGCTTGTGGTTGCGTTTCACATACTACTCTACCAAGTAAAAGGAACACACAGTAAATAAAAGTTAAAACAGAACCCGATCATATGTGGACGGGTTTTGTTTACATCTTTTTTCAATCCTAGAATGAGGTCAGATCAATTTCCTTATCGATCGAACCCGAGATCACCTAACCATTCGGAGTTCTAATGTGTTTCTTATGGTTGTATTTCACAGAGCACCCTGCTATGAGAAAAGAATAGGCAGTAAATAAGGGTTAAAACGGCACCAGATCATAAGTTAGCGGTTCTTGTTCGCAGGTTCTCTTGGACTACTAGAATGAGTTGAGACCAATTTCCTTATCGACAACAATCGTTCGCACTATGGGCGGGAGTGGAGCGGGGAAAAAAAAAAGAAAAAGAACAACGGTTGAAGGTCGTCGTTAGGACACTGCCAGGCTTTACACTCTAAAATCGATATTTGTTCAGCTATTAGCACTAAACAACTCACATGATGTGGTGTTTCCCATTTTCTTGCTGTTGTATTAAATGCGACACCATACGTTCCGGCCAGAGCGACATTATGTCCCCAGTTGTGTGACGGCTGATTGACAACTGAAAATCGTCTCATTTTATTGTCATTTTTTTTTTCGTCTCTTCACTTCACTTTTTCTCTGTTCACATCTCTTTGCGCTATTATTCATCTCTCTAATCCTCTAATCATTTCGTTCCGTCTCCGTTCATCGCATTCAGTCATCGTTAGGAAGAAAGAAAGAAGATAGAAATACTCACATTTTCTTCCGAATAACCAGATTCTATTGTTGGTGAATAAAGCGTGATGATGCTCACATGGTTCGTTGATAACGGTGCTGATCGGATCACCGATTTTTTCACATGTCATTCTTCTTCCTAGAATCATATGCAAGTACTATTAATGTACGCGTTTTCATTGTGTTATGCTTAACTACGAGTAAAACAACGAAATCGATTAGGTGAGACATCTCCGTGATCTACAAATAGTAATTTGTAAAGCGGATTCTGACGAATGAAATACATAAACTACAATGATGGTGAATACACTAACAGCATATTTATGTGGTTGAGTTGATGAGGCGGTATGTTTTCGTTGCCATCCCACCACTATACCCACATATTGACTCAGCCGCCGTATCGATTTTCTTTCCTCAGATTGGCTGGTGCTGGAATCAGGATGGGCTTATGTGCAACGAATCAATACTGTAGTAACAGAACCATGGTCGCTTACACGAGAGCGTATAAATTTGTATATGTATTTGTATTGTGTAGATGTACAAACGTCGATGTATGAATGTGTTTAGTTGTGCATAGGTCAGTGTGTACATTGTGTGTGCCTATATATATCTGTGTGTAGCTATATATACGTCAATGTGTGTACCTGTATTTTGTGTATTTGTGTATGTGTTTGTGAAATCGTACATACACATCGGTTAGTTGTGCCCAAATAGCAACTACAGCTGAAAAGCATGGATCAATAACTGTGTAGTTTGGTTGCAAGGTTTTACATAGTAGTTAAGGAGAAAGAGCTTCCACTAACTTTGAAGAAATCCCATGGAAGACCCCGATTATGCTCGGTTTTCGCTAAAATCGACTTCTTTCAGTAAATGATAATTCCTAGTTTGTTCATTTTAGAGGGAATAAACAGAATAAAGGTAAAAAAAAAGAATACAAAAATGCTATACGACGGCATTATTGGCTTACACGAGAGCGATTCGTTAAGTAGTGAGAGTTTGGAATGATGTGACGTCGTATGTGGATGGAGATACTTGTAATTGGATATACGAGAACAGAGAGCTTAACCACTGACGGACGATTCGCGTTGATTGTTTCGTCTTAAACCGAACGATCACCTCCAAAAATAGAAGCAAATATTTTCGTATACTCATTATTAAGTGTGTAAGCATAATATTATGCTATGGAATTTGTTTTCAAAATATTCACAAATATGTTTCGTTCAGTAACAGGTGTGCTCACGATAATTGTATTGTTCATGGCAGGAGTTGTACGTGTATATCTGTGTATGTGTGTACCCGTACATGCATCTATGTGTCTAGATGCCGGTGTATATA
>MQTX01000340.1:98471-173910 GCA_009735665.1 Angiostrongylus cantonensis
TAACTTTGAAGAAATCCCATGGAAGACCCCGATTATGCTCGGTTTTCGCTAAAATCGACTTCTTTCAGTAAATGATAATTCCTAGTTTGTTCATTTTAGAGGGAATAAACAGAATAAAGGTAAAAAAAAAAGAATACAAAAATGCTATACGACGGCATTATTGGCTCCGCCTTCTGTTCTCGTTTTTGCCTTCGTGTCTTGCTTAGCACTGCTTACAGTGTTAACTTTCCATTTACCCTCTACTACAACTTCTCACGGCAGGGTATTATGTGAAATACAACCACAATGACGCTAAAGTATCTACAAAACTCCGGAACGCAAGAGTTTACGGTGGGGATCGAACTCGCTATTGTTACTCTTTTCCTACAGTGTTTCGAAAGATTTTTGATGTATCAGAGTAAGAGTACAAGACGGAGAATTGCTATCCTATGGGATATCGCAGTGTTTCATGTTTGATTCATCTCGATTCCCAATACAGCCGCTCCAACAGTTCTTCATTATCAGTTTTGCTGTACTACACCAATCTATGTTCCCAATCAATACGGAGAATTACTGTAGCAAGCGTACCATTTTAGGGCGTGGGTAGCGCAGTGGTCGAAGGTGCTATGCAATGCGCATGAGATCGATCCAGACCCACCAAGCCATCCATCCTTTCAGGGTCGGCAAATTGGTACCAGACTTGTCTGGGAGGATAGCAGCACTGGCTGGATACATCGGTAGGCCACTGCGAGTCGTTGTAAAAGTCAGATATGCATTCAGTCACCTCCAAAAGATGCTTTGTGAAGTCGAATGCTTCTTTCAAGAACTAAGCAACATCGATCCTTTATTCTTTTAACATCCAATACTACATGGAAGCTGGTTAACACGAGAAGAATGTTTCTGAAATTAAGAAAGTTTCCCTTCCGATATACTTAAGACTCCTTGCTGGAGTGACGTAAGATGGTGTAGAACTCGTTCTGAGCCCTTATGACCAGTTTGAACTTGCAGCACATATTACGTGGCTCCACTTAACAGATTCCAAAATAGGGAGTACTTCATCATAGTTCGCCATGACTTTAGTTCTCAGTTCGTTGTCATTCGCTCTGCCGTTCACTTTCAACTTTCTATTACCAAATTCTGATTAAGAAGAAATTACAGTTGCACGTTGATGTTGGTTAAATGGTTGCCAATAATTGGACTTTTGTTGAACAAAGCACTGCGTTATCTGCAGAAGAAAATGTAATGACGATTCGATAGTTCACCCATTTGCAGGAAATTCGATGGGTGTCCCAACGTTCGGATACCAGTTGCTCAGGCATGCTTATCAATTGCATAAGGTGACTGACAACATTTTTGATCCAGAAAGAAAAATTCGAAAAGAGAAGAACTTCTTTCTGCAAGTTTTAGAGTGTTCGCATGACTAGTACTGTCGCGCACGCTCTTAAAGTTGCGAGTAAAATTGAGAACACACGTGAGAAGGCATTACTCGGTGGTGGTCAGAAGAGGATCGACACACAACACGCCCGAGTGAGTATCTATTGAAGCGAGAGGTTTCTAGTTACAGTAAATAATCTTGTTATATAATTCTTTAGGGAAAATTGACAGCTCGTGAGCGGATTGAATTACTTATGGATAGGGGGACGTTCCGAGAGTACGATATGTTTGCAGAACATACATGTATCGAATTTGGAATGGAAAAACAAAAGGTACGTGAGTATGTGTGCATTCGTACACCAGCAGCATATGCGCTTTTGAATGTTGTGAAGGCACACATCTTCAGTTCCCTTGTGACTCGGTGGTTACTGGTCGGGGTCAGATCAACGGTCGCAACATGTACGTCTTCTCACAGGACTTTACCGTTTTTGGTGGTTCACTCTCATCTATTCATGCCAAGAAGATCACCAAAATTATGAAAGTAAGGATTCTGTTCACCAAACTCGAAGATAGATGGATGAAATAGAATTACGGCGTCTAGGAAGCAATGCTTGTCGGAGCTCCCGTCATTGGCCTTAATGATTCAGGAGGAGCGCGTATACAAGAAGGTGTTGAGTCACTCGCTGGATATGCGGACATTTTTCAGGTAAGGTTAGTGGGTTTGTCAAATCGAAGTTTTGTACTATCGTGTCCTGTTTAGGCTAACGTTATGGCTTCTGGAGTTATTCCTCAAATATCCCTGATCATGGGTCCATGTGCGGGCGGCGCTGTTTACTCACCGCCAATTACCGACTTCACTTTTATGGTATTTTTAAAAATATTATTTGCAAGACTAAATCGGAGTCATGTAACTGATGTGCGTTTTATGCACTTTTGATTGCTATCTACATCAGGTCCGAGATACGAGCTACTTGTTTATCACCGGTCCTGATGTTGTCAAGGCCGTCACTAACGAGGAAGTAACCCAAGAGGAACTCGGTGGAGCGAAAACACACACTGTTACATCCGGTCAGGTCCTTCATTTACGATGCTATACCTTAGTGACGAATAAGAAGTTTCTTAGGTGTTGCTGTTGGCGCTTTCGAAAATGATGTAGACGCCTTAATGGGCATGCGCGAGTTGATGAACTACCTACCGCTCTCGAACAAAGATCCGTCACCCATCAGGGCTTGCGATGATCCATGGTTAGAAAATTGTGAGACTTGCTCTCCTTACGTCGTAAATGCGAAATTTAGGGATCGTCTCGTTCCATCGTTGGATACCGTGGTGCCGCTAGAAAGTACTGCTGCTTACAATATGAAGGATGTTGTTGTTGCCTTGATTGATGAGGGTGATTTCTTCGAGATCATGCCCGATTATGCTAAGGTTAGCTCACATATCAGTTTGGTATATCATAAACGTTTTTGGATTTTAGAACATTGTTGTCGGTTTTGCTCGTATGAATGGTCGTACTGTTGGTATAGTTGGAAACAACCCTAAATTTGCTGCCGGTTTGTATATCACTTTGAGGAAACAAACGCAGTTTAAATTAGTCTTTGGTATTTCTAGGATGCCTTGACATCAATTCGTCAGTCAAAGGAGCCCGTTTTGTGCGCTTCTGTGATGCGTTCAATATTCCACTCATTACACTTGTTGATGTTCCCGGTTTTCTTCCTGGTCAGTCCTAGAAGACCTTCCATTTTTCCAGGCATAGCATAAGTTGTTTTTCAGGAACTGCACAAGAATATGGTGGTATCATCCGTCATGGCGCCAAACTTTTGTACGCGTATGCTGAAGCAACAGTACCGAAAATTACTGTCATTACGAGAAAGGTGATTGCTGAGATGAGAAAGTAGCAACATTTGCTTTTCGCTAAGTATTTGTTTTTAAGGCTTATGGTGGAGCGTACGATGTGATGTCGTCGAAACATCTTCGCGGCGATATTAATTATGCCTGGCCAACAGCTGAGGTTGCTGTTATGGGAGCTAAGGTAACGATATGCATGATAATCACCTTCCTAATTGTGTATGTTTCAAGTTCATGACAAATACAGGGGGCTGTTTCCATATTGTTCCGTGGGTCGAAAGATGTAGCGAAGCATGAGGAAGAGTACATCGACCTCTTCAGCAATCCGTTTCCAGCTGCCGTCCGTGGTAAGTTTCACTATTTCTTTTAATCTCCGTTTTAGTCCTATTCCAGAATACCTCTTGAAATAGCTGCTTTCTGACTCATGGGCCGACTTTCAGGTTTTGTTGATGACATAATTCCGCCGTGTACCACCCGTCGTCGAATCTGCGAAGATCTCAGTGTGCTTGAGAGCAAAAAGTTGTCAAATCCGTGGAAGAAGCATGGAAACATCCCTCTTTAATTCCTTTCCTTATCGGGTAACGGGACCTAGTGCCTATAGCTCAAGTTTTCTCTGTATGTTTGCCATACTATAACCACCATTCGTACAGCATGAGTGAAGGCGAGTTAAATTCATTATAGAATGGAATGGTAGTAAGTCAGCGGAGTTGGGCACTGTTGTTGTTAGTTATATGGCAGCTTTATTCGTTCATCCCAGCGTTAAGCTGAGTATCCTTCCTTTATAGATTAAAAATCATCTGGCACCAGTGGAATCAAGCATCTTTTAAGGGGCAATATAATGATATTGACGATGAGGTTTTTAGTACGTTTGTTTCGATGCTGCTTAACTTTGGCATGCAACCACAATCGAAAGCGAGAACACCACGAGTACAACTTCCTTAGAGATTTCTCTTAAATGTGTTTTTTCTTGCTCTAGTTCACATAGTACTCTCAACTATTTAGTTGTACCTGTCTTGTAAAATGCCTTAGACGAAAATTTCAATTTAGCACAATCTACTTAACATCGTGAATGTATGCTGTCCTGCTTTCTCTTGACATTGCTCAAAAAAGTCGCGATCGTTCTCTTTAGGAAAAGCGAGCCGATATAAAAAGGTGCTATCGAACTCCTCTCCTTCCATCCTCGGATATGTGCATCAGAACAGACAGCTAGATCTCACAAAGCTGTTATAGTTAATTTAAACTGCAATTCATGATACACCGTTGTTTCATCAAGCGAAGAGATGTTTCATAGTCAAGTCTATGATTGCATCCAATGCTATGATTCGGTGAAAGGTGCGCAGCCTCTGTTGGTATCCATTTTTCCATAAAGGATTATTTGGAATCTGAATTAATAATGTATCACAGCTTTCATTTAAACACAATGCATTCGTCATCTCGCCTTATTACACATCTCACATTATACGATGTTCCGTTCAGTGAATGAGGAATATCGTCTTATCCTTGTGCACATATGTAAACCACATATAATACCAGTACCGGCACTTAAGCCGTATCTGGGTTCAGCAATCGGCTGTGTGTTCTTTGAATATGAATACTCAAGGTATGTTCAAAAGCTTTGAACATACCTTGAGTATGGTGACAAAATTCATATATAGTATTTTGAGCGAACTGGTAGGTTAGGTTGTGTAGAACAAGATGTCTGTCTAGAAAATGATCGACGCTGAAAGCAGATAGATGAATAATGGGAAATGTACGCTGATATCAGAGGAACTCAAAACATGTTTCGAATGCTAGTCTATACTGCTTCAGATGTTCGTCAGTGGGCGTATGTGTATTCAAGTGCAATGTCCCGAAGGAAAGCATCAAGACTCTACAAACAGCAGATGCGAAATGCAACGAACTAGATGTGTTTAAATGTTTTAAAATATCGTATAAAAATCTTCCTAGTATAATGGTCAGCTGTAACTACCAAAAGGCTGGCTTTACGTTGAAATCAGCATTCATATGGTTGATTACAATGCAACGGTCATTGCAATTCAATAATCATCTAGTTCTTAGCAATCATCAGTACGTGCGGTGATCTTTTTGGGATCACTGCCATACTTCCATAACTGCTGTTTTCTAGTTGGCTTTCAGAGTAATACTTTGCTGTGCACCACTTGAAGCCCAAATGCAGTAGGATGAATTATCACCATAGAAGCAGTTAGTTTTGAATGGGAATTGTTCATACAGCTTTCCTGCACAAAAGAGCATTACTGCCTGAGACAGCTTCATTTATGGATAAGACTCGAATCAATACGGCTGAGAAGAAGGCTGTAACATAGTGACGTTCATCAGAAAAATTAGCTTTTGAGTAAAAAAGACACAACTACTGCAATAACTTAACAATACGAACGAAACTGAGTTTGCGCAACAACACTGAACTGATGATCATTGCTTATCACTGCGTCTACAAACATCAGCTGTATCACCTGTATCACCCGTAGTCCCGTTGAACGTCGAGTGACTCGAGCGGGCGCCAGTAAATCCTCCATTTTTCCCTATCGCGTGCAAGAGTAGCCCAGTGGGTTCTCCTCGCTTTAGGGACTCATCGAGCATCATATCTTTCTTCTAGGCTTTTCGTGAAGAACTCTGACCATCGGGTCGGTGGTCTTCCTGCAGTACGTTTGACATCACAAGGAATCCAGTCACTAACAGCCCTTGTCTATCGGTTATCATTCATAAGCATTACGTGTCCGGCCCACCTTATCTTCGACTGTTTGGCGTATAGAACGGCATCTTTGATTTTCGATGGTTGACGTAGGTCGGAGCTTCGGATCCCATGCCTTACTTGTGTTAAACGGGATACTCCTAGCATCGTCCTTTCGACTGCGCGTTCGATAACGTTGAGTGATCTTTCATCCTGCTTATGTAGCGACCAGGTTTCTGACGCATACGTTAGGGTTGGAAAGGTGGGCACGGAGTCGGGTGTTCTTTGTTCTCTTCACTGCATCCTCGATGCTCTTGAAAGCTCCTCAAGCCGCTCGTTTCCTTCTGCTCAACTCTGGAGCTAAGTCGTTCATCATATTGATTTCCCGACCTAGATAGACATAACTGGACCAATCGGAGATATTCGTTCCGTGGACGTGAATGGGGCAAACAAAACCAATCCGTTCTTCATGGACATCGTTTTCTTGAGATTTAGTCGAAGACCAGTCTTTCCACACGCTTTATCAAAGTCCGCAAGCATTCGTTCCGCTTGGCTAATGTCTGGTGTTATAAGAACGATATCATCAGCAAAGCGAAGGTGATGTATCTGCCGACCGTCGATTGTCTACAGAGATAAGTGATATTAAGAGTATGAAGGTAATTGCAAACTATACAGAATGAAAACGACCATATCATAGCCGAAATTCTTTTATATACGAACGTGTAAATAATTTTTTAACAGAAAAAGCGACCGCTCATGTTAGTCTGTTTATTCGTCGCATGATGAAACTCATTACTTGAATACTTCGATACTTGGACGGGCCATCCTCATTCGTGGTGTGGACCCCAGCATATTCTCCATTTTTCGGAGCTTTTTGCCGGTTTAATCATTGTGTTTTTCTGGAGTGCCGAGGTCAGCCTAGCCGACGTCTGCCCCAGGTCGTCACCACCACAGGCAGTCTCTGCTCTTGTGGATTAGAGCGAGATTTGCCACCATGAGACTAGTTTGGTATCAGCACGGTGGTGATTCCTGGTATTGATTTACTCTTTGCTGGGTTTCCTAATGGAAACGTCAGACTCCTCAGCTTGGGTGGTCTTGCTGGAGAGATAGATCCCCACTGTACATTGCAGCCCGACACCTAGGAACACCTCCCAGCCTCGATGAGGCGGTAAACCGTTGAGAGGTGTAAACTCAATATAAGAATTTAAGACGAAATCATAACAAAATCTATTCTGAATAAGTATAAGTGAAACTTATCAAACTTGAACAACAATACTCCGGAGTTCAGCGCTTTGTTACTTATAGTATGAAACAAAATACGCAAAAAATACCTGTGTCATCTGTCTTCTCATCGATTATAAAACAACTTCAACGAGTCGCCACTAAAGTCATCATCAATCCTAAACACCTAGGTTGCTTGGTTCACTGTTTGCTACGAGAGATACGAAGAACTTCACACTTTTTTGTCCTATTGATTATAGAATTATCATAACTAACGACGATACATATAGTGACAAATATTTATCGACAAATTTAACAAAAACATGAAATAAAATGAACTTGAACTATACGGCAACGAATGAGCACCACCAGGGCGTCTAGAAGCTGTTGTCTTCGCTCATTGCACTACTGTAGCCACAGCTAAATGTGGCCTGAAATTCCTCCTTCTGAGGTTTTTTGGCCCTCTACTGGAGTAGATAGGAATTTCCCTTTCTCATGAGCTATATGAAAATTAGTTGTTATTTAAATCGCGTTAATTTTCTGCTTCACTTTTAATCTAACTGGTGTTGCGCGTGGTACTCTACTCCGATATAGAGTGCTCGTGCAACTACCTACCATTTCTTTCGAAAGCATTTGCGGTTGCAAACACGTTCCCATAAATAATGAAAGCTTCTAAATGCAATTCTGAATTAACTTCTTTTAAAGGGCTTAATCAAAGCTATTAAAGCATTCACGTGCGATAGCAACCCAGACAATTTTAATAAATCAGTTTTGAAAAAATGCTAGTAAATTTGGATCACGGCGATGTCGAACAGCATTGGACGCGTCGCTAAAATAATGGAACGATTTGAAAAGACACGAATGAAAGCATTACTAGGAGGTGGTAAGAGAAGGATCGACACACAGCACGATCGTATCCGTCTCGAACGTTTAAACGAATGGTTACGTCAAGATAGGGATAGAGTCGAGGATTTCTCCAGGGGAAACTGACAGCTCGGGAAAGGATTGCGTTTCTAATGGGCAAGGGAACGTTTCCAGAGTATGACATGTTTGCTGTATATATACAATGCATATATTTCTAGTATATTTTTTAACCTTTTAAATTTCTCATTTTCAGTTTCCTTGCGACTCGGTGTTTACCGGTCGCGGTGAAATCTATGACCGCTACATGTATGTCTTCTCGCATAACTTCACTGTTTTTTGGGGATCACTGTCATCTATTTATGCCAAGAAGATCACTAAAATTATGAAGGTCAGGATCCAACTTTCCACATTGGGTAATACTTATCTACAGACGGGAACTGTGCCGTCTAGGAAGCAATGCTTGTCGGAGCTCCCGTCATTGGCCTTAATGATTCAGGAGGAGCGCGTATACAAGAAGGTGTTGAGTCACTCGCTGGATATGCGGACATTTTTCAGGTAAGGTTAGTGGGCTTGTCAAATCGAAGTTTTGTACCATCGTGTCCTGTTTAGGCTAACGTTATGGTTTCTGGAGTTATTCCTCAAATATCCCTGATCATGGGTCCATGTGCAGGTGGCGCTGCTTACTCACCAGCAATTACCGACTTCACTTTTATGGTATTTTTAAAAATATTATTTGCAAGACTAAATCGAAGTCATGTAATTGGTGTGCGTTTTATGCAGTTTTGATTGCTATCTACATTAGGTCTGAGATACGAGCTATTTATTTATCACCGGTCCTGATGTTGTCAAAGCCGTCTCTAACGAGGAAGTAACCCAAGAGGAACTCGGTGGAGCGAAGATACATACCGTTACATCTGGTAGGTCTCACCATTTAGTAAAATATCTGATTATTTTTTGCATAGTGAGGAGTTCTTAAGAAGTTGCTGTTGGTGCTTTCGAGAATGACTTCGATGCTCTGATGAGCGTACGCGAGTTAGTGGACTAGCTACCACTTTCGAACAAGGATGCTTCTCTCGTCCGTGCGTGCGATGACCCATGGTGAGAAAAATGTTTCACTTAGTCTTCTGGTGTCATGGTCAGAAAATTTGGAGATCGTCTGGTCCCATCGTTGGAGACAATAATTCCACCGGAAAGCACTGCTGCCTACAATGTGAAGGATGTATTATCGCTTTAGTTGACGTGGGCGATTTTTTTGAGATCTTGCCGGACCATGCTAAGGTTGGCTATTATTGAGCCTTCATACTGGGTTAAATCGTTTGACAAGTATTTTTGAAGTTCAGAACATCATTGTCAGATTTGCTCGCATGAATGGTCGTAGCGTTAGTATAGTTGGATACAATCCGAAATTTGCTGCAGGTATGTTTATTTTTCCTGAAAATAAGGCAACCTAAGCTAGTTTTTGCTACGTTCAGGATGTTTTGACATCAATTCGTCAATTAAAGGAGCTCGTTTTGTGCTGTTCTGTGGTGCGTTTAATATTCCACTCATTGCACTTGTCGACCTGCCCGGCTTTCTTCCTGGCCAAAGTGGTTGACGTGGGCGATTTTTTTGAGTTTTGAGTTTTCACTAAAATTTGCTGCAGGTATGTTTATTTTTCCTGAAAATAAAGCAACCTAAGCTAGTTTTTGCTACGTTCAGGATGTTTTGACATCAATTCGTCAATTAAAGGAGCTCGTTTTGTGCTGTTCTGTGGTGCGTTTAATATTCCACTCATTGCACTTGTCGACCTGCCCGGCTTTCTTCCTGGCCAAAGTTCGCTTTCAATACAGTTCTTTTTTCGGAATAGGTCATTCACTTTGTTAGGTCTATCATAAGTTGTTTTCCAGGTACTGCACAAGAGTATGGTGGCATCATTCGTCACGCTGCTAAGCTTTTGTACGCGTATACTGAGGCAACTGTGCCGAAAATCACTGTCATTACCAGAAAGGTGATTGCTGAGATTGAAACTTGGCAGCTTTCCATTTTTTCACTAAATATTTTTTTATTTGAAGCCTAAGGTGGAGCATACTGTGTGATGTCGTCGAAGCATATCTGTGGTGCTGTTAACTACGCCTGGTCAACGGCGGAGATTGTTATGGGAGCTCAGGTGTTCGTGGCAATCGTCGTCCTGGTTATATTCAACTCCATTTTTTTTACCAGTTTAGGGAGCCATCTATTTCCTTTTTTGTGGGTCAACTGAAGCAACGATTCATGAAGAAGAATATAAGCGACCTCTTCTGAGATCGGTTGCCGCCCACTGTCCGTGGTGAGGTTGTATTGCAGTGTACCCTTCCAAAATACCGCAGGTATACAAACTTTCTGAGCAACTTTCCAGCTTTTTCCTCAAGTTTTGTCAATGACATCGTCTCGCGAGCTTTGACCTGTCGACGCATTTGTGAAGACCCTGACGTTCTAGCGAATAAAAAGCTATTCAAACCATGGAAGAAGCATGGAAACACCCCTTTTTGAATGGCTGGAGTGAGAGGTTGGTCTTACCATTACCCTATGGCAAATTTCTTTTTTCAAATTTAATTTTTTTTAAAAATTTAAAATTTTAAATTTATTATTATCCCATCTCCTACGTGTACCTTTTACGTAAAGTGCTATTTGCCAACGTTATTAAAACGTCTAAAATACGCCCTTATCTTCCTGCATTCTATCGTTGTTGCCCACTGTTTTACTTCAGGATTTTGTGAGGCCTTGTTGTTTTATGGAGTCCTTTGATACTCATTACTGAATTGCTTTTCCTGTACCTCATGCTTTCCCAAACCGTCTCTCCAAATAGTGTACTTTGGTACGGACTTTCTAATAATGACTTAGGGCTTATCAACGTCTCTAGTTGAACTGACATTCATGGTCGTGAACTTATCGTTTCCTTAACTAATACACTGCCATGTGTTCGTGTTATAGTACGCTGCGTAGTTTGCGGGCGGACGTTTTTGAGCAGTTGAAAGTTTTCTCTAATCTTTTTGAGACTAGACGCTAAAGTTAATAAACTGCTGGTTAACACTGCGTTATTATGGTTGTTTAAAAACGTCTTTATATTTCAGTTGGCAAGCGGGTAGATTTCTGTACTTATCTTCATAGGCATTACACGTGTCCACGAGTCGGTAGTGTCCTGTACCTATTTCGATGTTACCGTTATTGGTTGTAATAAAGACTTTTCCTTGACATTTATTCCTGTGATAAAGATGTGCCCCATTTACAGCACACCAAAGAACTTCGCCACTGTTGTTAGTATCGCCTTTTGAACTGGAGGGATGACATTTTCTACATCTTCTACTGAGGGTATGTCGATCCTCGAAATTTTGTCCAAAGATGGGAACGTTAACGGTGGAAATGTCGACACCGGTATTGTTGACATAATGAAAGGAACTGAAAAATGAAAACAATGTTAAAGATATTTGACTAATTCATAGGGATTAAATTCACCTTCACTTTGAGATGGAGCAGCAACGGCAGCTAGCTGTGGTTGAAATGGTGTCATAACTGGGTTAAGCGCACTGTTGAAAAGTTGACCAAAGGGTTGAGGCTGAGGTTGAGCCACATGAGAAAAGGGAATGTAATTCTGTTGAACAAAATGCGTATCAATAGGCGCTTGGACGTTGTTTGATGGTTGATTAGCCAAGTAATATGAAGTTTGGGTGATCTTCTGAAGGTTATGTGGTGAAGTGAATACGGTTTGAGTCTGAGGATAGCCAGGAGCAGCTAAAATCTTTCATATGCTACCAGTTTGATAAAAATCAATGCAGCTATTTTTTTTAAGTTATACCAGCACTAGATGGAATTTGAAGAGGAGCTGATGCTACTGATGCTCCATATCCAGACTGAACCGTTCGCGTTCGCGTTTGTGTTTCCTGGAAGCTGACTCATTTATGTTGTCGCGAACTGTGAAAAGAGTTCACAGATAAGTTAATGTAAAATCGAGGTTCCAGCGAGGACCGAGTCGTTCATCCAGAACTTCACGTGGTAGGCGGCATGGTGTCTAGCACCTTCGGAATCATACCAATTTTGGTTGAAAGGTTCAGAACGCCTATTACTAATTGGCTAATGCTGTATAATCATTAAACCAAATGCGATTTAGTATATTGAAAGTGGTAACAACTAACTTGTGGTTGAGGAGTGGCGTAGATGGTGCCGGATATCTGCTGACTTTTTGGCAAAGGCTTTTTAACTTGAATCGTTCGCTTAACGTTGAGCAATTCAGCGGTCATTTACAAACCATATTGCATCAAAAAAAGCGAAAAGCTTCTTAGAAAAAAACAGAGAAAGAGTGGAAAATAGTTCACCTCCATTGTAGCTTGCGAATCACCATCGCGACTAAGAACAACTGCATTTTGTGAGATTTGTGACTCTAAACGCGGATTATAGGATGTGAAATTAACGTGAGATTTTCATTCAAATATGTGTTATTTACCAGGCAATCAAAATGCAATTTGTGTTCAGATGATTCTTCAAGAATCTAACGCCTAGTCTTTCAAATAAGCTGAACTATTTGAAAGAGAAATCAAGAAATCAAAACATTATTGTTGCAGCACGAAGCCGTTATTAATCCGTCTCCTGCCATCACTAGGACTCAAGCTGTGATGACTCACCTTTTACATTTTCCTCATCAGTGCATCTCATTCGTCGAATTGACACCGCATATATCGTACTTAAGCGTAAAGTATTCATTTGTAAAGAAGAGCATATGAGAGAAGAAGTCAACACTACAGCACGCACTTCCCTTTATGAATTTCCGCTACTTTGATGTCGGCTATGTAATCAAAGCCGTCCACATCACCGTCATTCGTCACCTCTCCACCAACTACCAATTGCCCCTGAATAGCTTCTATTGGTCTTTGACGATTCTAACCAAGTATTTGCCGCATTCATTAGTTTCTTACGTTGGTCACCATCGCTGTTCCTCGATCTTCTGAATCAAGAAGAGGTGCATACCAGCAGCATCGAAGCTAGAAAGTTCTCTTCACACAATATCTGTTATAAATAAATACTTAACGCTAAAGAAGTAGTAAAGTAATATAAGATTAAAATTGCTTAACCATCAAAAAAATTTTAGCCAAGTTTTATCTCACAATTTCAGAGTTTAGCTTACTTGCAACCCTGAACTTTCTGGTGTAATGCCACCAACCCATTGCCCTGGAGAACAGCTTTTCATTGAATAATGCTCTTCACAACTCTAAATATCTAATATTGAAGCACAGCTGAAGAAGGATATATTTAAACTTTTTGAAATGGACGTTTCCTTACAGCAACACGTGTATTTATAAAGGAGTGGCGCAAGTTCGCTCGTTGCACCTGATCGGACCGTCGAACATAACCATCCTCCTTCCCATCGATCCTGAAAACGTGATCCATGTTACTCCACAACTACCAAGCACTACGAAATTGCAACATCCATTGGCCATATGGATGCCACACCCTCGGAAATCGTGTTCACCTCAACACGATTCTCATTTAACTTCTGTTTTTCTTGTTGCGCTGACTTGTTATCGATGTTGTGCCGAGTGTTATATGCTATAATGTTGTAATGTTTGATGTTATGTTGCAATTTTATATGCGTCGAGCTCAGTGCATAATGATCAGAGTGTTAGCACTGTGCAGGCACGTATTCTATCCATTAGCGATTGTTTTATTTCATTGCGTATGTAGGACAAGCACCTCCCAACTGTTTACCGCCTCATCGTAGTCGGGAGGTGTTACTGGGTGTCGGACTGTGAGGTACTGCGAGAGATTCGTTCCCCGGCGGAGTCTTCCAAGCTGAGAAGGAGTCTGGCGTTTCCATCAAGAAGCCTAACTAAGAGTAAACCAATACTAGGATCCATCACCGTCTTGGTATCAAAGTCGCCTGATGGTAAATCTCCCTCTGATCCACAAGCACTGCGACTGCCTGTCGTAGTGACGACTTGGCGCAGACTTTGGCAAGGCTGTCCTCGGGATTCAAGGAAACCACAATGGCTTAACCAGCAAGTTTCCGAAAATGGTGATTATACTAGGGTCCGCACAACTAGTGGTGACGGGCTGTTCAAGTACAAGTAAGTAAGCAGGACAAGCAACGATTAGCTAAAAACTCACAGAGACGGGGAAACTCGTTTGAAGGCTGCTGTTTTTTTTTGTGAATTTCAAGGTGTTGAAAATGCTTTCTTTGAACGACCTTCCTAATGCAACATCTGTGGCAGGAAATTTCATATCTATGCGATACAAAAGGACTCGCGTAGAGCAGTGGTCGAGGCGCCATGCAGTACACATGGGATCGATTCTCATGTCCAAGGCTCACCATGCCTTCCATCTCTTCGGGGTAGGCAAATTAGTACCAGACTTCTCTGAGAGGGTATAAACACTGGCTCGGTTGGTCAGTCGTCCACCGCGAGCCATTGTATTGGCCAGAAATGCATTCAATCACCTCCAACGATGCCAGTTGATGTCGAATGCATGGCGCATCCCTCAAAGATTGCTAAGCGTTGAGAGCTCTATCCTTTGTTCATTTGTGATGCAAAAGATGTATAAGTAAAGTGCACCTGAGCAATATAAAAAAAAGTAATGCCAGATGTAGAACAAAATACATGATTGGTAAAATGTAACCAATAGTTGGCGACAAATTTAGCAGCTCAATCACGACTAGGTTACTAAATAGATACGGTGCTTCAATTTGGTGATGGTTTGATGAATATTAAATTTATTGCTTTTTGAAGATGAAGAACAAAGGGGCTTGCCTATAGAACTGCGCATCTTGGATGGCTCGTGTTCCGTCGGCATTCCACCCGAAACATTGTGGTTGAGCACATCCGAGAACAGTTAAACCACTATGGAGAACCTGAGTGGGAGACAATAAAAATAATTTCGAACGAAAACTATGGATTTCTCGAGATTCCTAGTTACTAGCTCTGCATCATATTCTAACAAAACACCTGAAACGTGAATGGAATCGTTGCCTGTCCACAATAGGAAGCGAGTGAAACAGGTAGAAAAGAGAACGTCAACAAATATTCCGCATTTGGTCTCATCTCTGGAAATTTTTTAAAAAAGTTGAAGCAAATTGGACAGTTCAAATCGAGGAAACAACTTTCCAGTCTTAAACATTCCAATAGCTTTTAACATAGACTGGACATAGACTTAGACTTTTATAGAACTGGTGACAAATGTTTTCAAATGAGAGTCCAACGAGAAATATAGCCATTGAACTGAACTCTACGACAATGGTGACGTAGTTTTAGGACGGAGAACGACAACACTTAGTGAAATCGTAGTGAAAGCGATCATCGTCACTTGGGAGAGTTCGATTGGATTGCTGTTGTCGGGCTGGTGGGTCGCATTAATAGCGGGTGACGAGAGCCGCGCAAGTTTTCGGATCGGAGATTGGAAAGCGAATCTCGCTACCTGACCTCGGAATAGAGGTCACAAAACTACATCAGCATAAGGTGATTTCGTCGTTACTTCCTATCCGTCTTACGTATGTAATTGTCGTCATCTAAGAAACGCGTTCATTTTCGCCCGTAACTGAATTAAATACTGAGAAGTACTTTCTGTCATGGATAAACATGTGAATAAGAATAAATAAAAAGCTCTCGGCGCTCATATATCCCTGAAGGATGCGCCATGCATTCGACTTCAATATGCATCGTTGAAGATGATTGAATGCATATCTAACCTTTACAATGGCTCGCGATGGCCAACCGATGTATTGAGCCAGTGCTGCTATCTTCCCAGATTAATCTGATACCAACCTGCTCAACCCGAAGGGATGGGAGGTTTTTTCGTCCCATGGGCGAGGGATCGATTCGACATGAGCCTTTTTTTTAACATGTGAATAGATACATTAATGCATTGATGGGAGCATATTTACAGATGGAAAACAGTATATATATTTTGAAATTTTGCATTACCTATCACAAAGCGACTGCGGATTATCCTAGATATTCCGAATTCCGCGGATTATTTGGAAGCGCTGATCGAATATGCAGGAGATGTTTCAGCTATGTAAGAAAAGTAAACGCTATTCAAACAAGCCAAACATTGAGGAATAGGTGCATTATTAGTAATAGCAGCTAACAATAGTAATAGTGATCAAGAACAGCAGCGGTAGCAACAGCAACATTAACAAAGACTGGAATAAAGCTAGGTCAAGAAGGAGGGAAAAACGAACTCCTGACAAAAGTTATTAGCGTTATTATTCTGATATGCCTGCCATGGAAAGCGCCCTACAGTTAGAACGCCGCTGATATAAATCTTGGTGGCGGTTCATTTTTTTTTTCCATTTCTAGTAAGATAAGTTTCTCCCAGTGGTTTGCCGCTTCATCGTGGCTCGGAGGTGTTGTTAGCGACCTAGGACAGATTTTGGTCAACCTAACCTCGGGACTCCAGGAAAATACAATGCCTAAAGCAGCAAAAATGCAAAATATTGGAGATTATGTTGGAGTCCACACCACCAGAGAGCACTGGCCATCCAAGCACCGAAGTACGAAAGTACGAGAAGTTCATGTTGCCTGTTAGTATTTTTGATATTGCTCTCATAAAGCGTATATGTCGTTTAAAAAAGTTAGCAAAAACAAAACGGAAAAACAGTTAGTTTGCTATGAATGGCTGTCTGCTTTTTTCTTGTTTTCTTTCTGCACATTCATTACCTTCACTTCATGCGCGCTGTTATGGACAGACTCGTTGTCGGATTTAAGCAATTGATTATGTTTTAATTAACAACGGTTGAAAGTTTTCCATATGATTATGATTTTTTTCACCATAACAGTTCTGAGTTCTGAGAGTTAGTTCTGAGAGTTCTGAGAGTTAACAAAACGTATACTGTAGATAATATGTTGTACAGAAATGCTTCATAGCTCCGTGAATTTGTTCAAAATAGGTTTTCTTCTTGTAGTGAATCCCAAACAGCAATGAGCTGCTATCATTTTCTCACTAATCTACGTCCTCGGCTTCAAATCGACGTCTTTGTCCCATATCTAGCTCTTCACCTGTTCTAAAATTCGCCGATAAATCCTGCTGAAAGTGCAATTCAGTGACATAAAAGAATCCATTTTATAGAGGTTTCATTTATGCTATTATTG
Source organism: Angiostrongylus cantonensis (assembly GCA_009735665.1). Classification (NCBI taxonomy): domain Eukaryota; kingdom Metazoa; phylum Nematoda; class Chromadorea; order Rhabditida; family Metastrongylidae; genus Angiostrongylus; species Angiostrongylus cantonensis. Next base: position 115,536 of record MQTX01000340.1, read on the forward strand.
TTAATGTTTGTAAAAATCTGAAACAATGAGGATATTTACCCTACGAAGAGAACAGAATGAAAGGCTCTGATTCGAAAAGTCGACAGTATCGGATGCAGATAGTGTTACTCATGCTCTAAAAAATGTCCACCGGCTTTCATTAAACGATTGAACGGCTTAGTCGTGTTTGATGCTGTGTATGCTAGTTATATTGCTGAAGGCATCGTAATGCGGATAAAGGATAAAGGATAAAGGATAAAGCTCTCGGCGTTGATCAATCCCTGAGGGATGCGCCATGCATTCGACTTCATTAAGCATCGTTGGAGGTGATTGAATGCATATCTGGCCTTTACAATGACTCGCGGTGGCCGGCCGATGTATCGAGCCAGTGCTGCTATCCTCCCAGACAAGTCTGGTCCCAACTCGCCGACCCCGGAGGGATGGAAGGTTTGGTGGGCCATGGGCGCATTTTCACGTGCGCGCCGCAGTGGCGCCTCCAACCACTGCGCCACACGCGCCTTTATCCGTAATGCGGATAGTGCGCAAAATTCCTCAACCTCGGAATAGAGCTTTTGCAGCTCTCCGTGTTCATAATAACGTTTTCTGTAAGCAAACACCTGTCTGCGCTAAAGAGTCTAAGTGAGATGATTCAACTTCTACGTGCCCGTGTTTCTCGAACTAATAAGGAGTTTAACTTTTTATTTACTGTTTGTTATTTTTTCACGGCAGAGTATCATACGAAATATAACCACTACGATGCTGAGATATTTGCAAAACGCGGAACCCCTATATAGCATCGAATTTGTAACAACCTTTCCCGTAGACTCACGAGTTACCCATTCCACCAGCAACGCCGTTGCTTTACTGTTCCCCAGCCACTCGTTTACCCCAATAGTTCTTTTGGCAATCATCCGTCAACAAGAATCATTAAAGAAACACAAACCGACAATAAATCCAGTAAATTGCTAAAAGTGTTATTAGTTATTTACAAAAAATAATATGCAGCAATAACTCAATTACGACGGGTGTGGCGTAGTGGTTAGAGGCGCCACTGCGACACGTGTGGGATCGATTCCTGCGCCCATAGTCCACCAAGCCTTCCATTCCTTAGGATTCAGCAACATGGTAGTAGACTTGTCTGGAAAGATAGCAGCACTGGCTCGATACATCGGTAGACCGCCCGCAAGTCACGGTAAAGGCTCGATATGCATTCAATTACCTCCAAACGATGCTTAAATGAAGTGGAAGGTATGGGGTTTCTCTCTGGGATTGGTCAACGCCAAGAGCTTCATTCTTCTGCCATTGTAATGACTCACTGAATTTCTCAGTCAATAATGACTGACTGTTTAACGGTTAGAGTAAAAAACTGGTTGGGAGAAAGGAAAAGCAAGGACCTCTGTAGTGTACGGGGCAGCACGTGAGCTGCCGTGAAGGATAATCTCAGGTTCGGAGCTGGCGTGAGGTCCAAGATTTGCAAATATCTCACCATCAATTTGGCCAAATTTGACAACCATTTCTTCTAACTAAACTGATGTAGTTTACTTGAAGATTCTAACAGAATTTTCTAAGAAATATAGAAGACGTTTAACAATTCAAAACTACCACTCGTAGTCACACTTGTGGCAGCATGGCTTTTCGACAAACAACGCCACTAAAAACGACAACACCAATCACAAACAACGACAACGAAAAACTATACCAATCTCGCATCAGCTCAAAGCGATCCATTTATGAGATCATGTAAATGAATCACTTGGGGTCTCAGAAACGACAAGAGGCAACAACACTTTTACTGCCGTTCATTTGGACTATTCAACAATTAAAAGAACTCAGACAAACAACTGCGGCCATTTCCTTGTTTTCACCTTAGCGAAACAATGACTTGGCCTGAAGAATGAAATCCTGGAAAATGTTGAAACTTCATAATAGTTCCTGAATTCCCTCTTCCTTGAGTGTAGTTTCGCGAAATGAAAAGACGAATACCATAGAAGAATAGCTTGGTAAGCGTATTAAAGAGACAATTACTTTTTTTGCAGGCACTTCTGTACCACTGCTTTATGTGATGTGTGGGAGTACGCTGAGATATAGTAGTATTATGACATTATCACAGCCTACTGCTGGTTGTGTTTCGGTTGATCAGAGTAGGGATTTGGTGTTCTAATGTGCCCAAGTTCACCTGTATCACCTGTACTCCCGGTGATCGTCGAGTGTCTCGAGAGGGCACCAGTAAAACCTCCACTTTTTCCTGTCGCGTGCAAGAGTAGCCTAGTGGGTTCTGTTCGATATAGGAACTCATCGTGCATCATATCTTTCTTCTAGGCTTTTCGTGAAGAACTCTGGCCATCGGGTCGGTGTTCTTCCTGCAGTATGTTTGGCATTCCGAGGAATCCAGTCACTAACGGCTTTTGTCCATCGGTTATCATTCATACGCATTACGTGTCAGGCCCACCTTATCTTCGCGAAAAGGTGGGCGCGGAGTCAGGTGCTCTTTGGTCTCTTCACTACAACCTCGATGCTCTTGAAAGCTCCCCAAGCCGCTCGTTTCCTTCTGCTCAGCTTTGGAGCTAAGTCGGTTATCACATTGATTTCCCGACGTAGAGAGACATAACTGGAGCACTCGGAGATATTCGTTCCGTTGTGCGTGAAAGGGGCAAACGAAACCAATCCGCTCTTCATGAACATCGTTTTCTTTAGATTTAGTCGAAGACCAATCTTTTCACACGCTTTATCAAAGTCCGTAAACATACGTTCCGCTTGGCTAATGTCTGGTGTTATAAGGACGACATCATCATCAAAGCGAAGGTGGTGTATCTGCCGACCATCGATTTTCACTCCCATATTATCCCATTCCAATGTTCGCATGACGTTCTGGAGGGTGGCTGTAAATAATTTTGGCGAGATTGTGTCGCCTTGCCTAACTCCTCTTTTGACGTCAACGTTAATATCGTTGTAGAATGGTGAAATCTTGGTTGTGAAATTATTGTATAGCTCACGAAGAATCTTTATGTACTGAGTAGGGACTCCTTGATTACCAAAGGCTTCCATGACTGCTTCTATCTCAATTAAATAAAAGGCCTTCTCTAAGTCGATGAAAGTGAGACAGAGCGGTCTTTTGTACTCTCGCGATACTTCAATGAGCCTTGTTAACGTGTGAATGTGGTCCATCGTACTAAATCCTTTTCGAAACCCTGCTTGCTCGCATGACTGTCCTTCGTCCAGTGTTCTGTCAATCCTGTTTAGGATAACTCGAGTGAAAAGTTTGTAGACGACAGACAGCAAGCAGATTGGGCGATAGTTGCCTATATCGTGTAGGTCATCATTCTTGAACAATAACACCGTCTTGCTGGTCTTTCACTGACTGGGGGCCTTGCATTCAGATAGGTAACGTGTGATGAGCTGACCCGGTGTGTTTACGAAGATTGGCTAAAGATTCTTCAGGTGTTCTGGTCCTATCTTGTGCTGACCTGGTGGTGCTCGATTTTTCACCGACGAAATGGCATGTCGGATTTCGGAAGGGAGAACCGGTGGTACAACATATCCATCCTCTTTTATTTCATAAGACGGGAGGTGGACGTGGCAATCGAAGAGATCTGAGTAGTTTTCGTGGATGATTTTCTCCATTGCCATTCTGGACGCTGTTATTGTTCCGTCTGGGCGTCGGAGTGCAATCATCTTGGTCTTATAATTGGCGAAGCTTTAGAAACACCATTACTGCTGCTCTTTTCTTTTTAAGATCTTCTTTTATCGCCTGTCTACACTGTTTTCCAAGTTTAAACGTTAGATAGCAGTTGATTGCAACTCGTGCAACTTCTTTTATCGCCTGTGTGCATTGTTTCGCAAGCTCTGAAGTTAGTTCACGGTTGTCTGCAGCTCGTGCGATTTCACGCTGGCGTATCAGCTTGAGAGTTTCGGACAAAGACGTCTCTTGGTGACCTTCGAGCTCTCAGCTTTTATAGCCCTAATGTGGAAATGTTCAATGAGCCGATCGTATTCTTCGTCGATGTTGTCGCCAACGGCATCTTCCCAGCAGCCGACTAATGTGTTGAATAAGTGGTTGTGGTGGTTCTGGGACGTTGGTTTTTGAATTTAGCGGATTTTTCTCCTTTCCGAGGAAAATAAAATCTTGCACGTAGGAGACGGTACTCTGATTTCGTGTAAAATTTTAGGACAACAGCGACATCGGTTAGGTAAAACTTTCTATTTACTATGATGTGGTCTATTTCGTTATGGTACTTTCCATTGGGAGATTCCCACGTCCATCGTTGACGGTGGGGATTCTGGAATTGCGAGTTACCATGGATGGTCTTGGTCGCCATGATAAACTCAGAGAGCAGCTCACCCTGTTCATTCCATTCTAATCCGTGGGTCTCAATGTGACGTTCCTCAGACGATCTTCTTGGTCCGATCTTGGCATTGAAATCTCCAATGGTGACGTTGAAGAATGTATAGTCTTCTCTGTAGAACCTCTCCAAGTCCATGTAGAACACTTCGACTTCTTCTTCGTCATAGTTTGATGTTGGCGCGTAAACGACGAAGATTGTCAAAGCTGGTGTTGATCCACATCTCTTTAATCGTAAACGTCCGATTCGGGTTGTAAGCTGCTCGAATGAGTCGATGTTCATGGACAAACTCGTGTTGACGAGAACGCCGACACCGCCTACCCCTCTACTGTTGCATGTTCCGAGGAACAGTTCTTCTCCAGTGTCATAGACGGTGTTGAATGGATGGCGTCGTCTTGTCTCCGCCAGGCCGATAACGTGGTACCTTATCCTTCTTGGTTGCATGAGCAAGACTTCTATCAAGGACTCGGAAGCAAGTGTACGTGCAATGTAGGTACAAATCGTCACCGTAGTTCTTCGTGATCCAGACAGTTTCCATTGGTTTTGAGATTTCAGCAGCCTCTCTGTACTCCTCCTATTCAACGCTGCATAATTGGGGCTCTTTTGGGGTCCGGGGAATGAGGTCCGCTTTTTTACCTTTTTTAGCATTTTGATACCCACGTATAGCTTGCTGGGCTCTGAACGTGGGGGCTGGTTATACTCACGAGTAGCTTGACAGGCTCTCCCAGAGTGGACATGGAGTTGGAGGCGACTCCTAACCGCCTCCCATATACTTCCCTGTCACTTGATTGCAGGCTTTTGGCCGAATTGACTAGTAGAATACAATCTGCATAAAGCGAGAACGCACTCACGCACGCATGCATGAATACGCCTAGCAAAAGTATGTGCCAAATCGGCGTAGCAGGAACATGGAGTCCATCCTCTGGATCCACCTGTTTCCTAGGGAAGCAAAGACCGCTTTTGGTCCGCGATTAACCCCCTTATCCGCCACCTGGGGACGCACCACTGACCGGCTCGAGATCCCTTATGTGAGGGAGATCCGTGGATGGCTCACTTAGTTGAAAAAAAATTAGTCTGAGGTATGGTCTAATAGACTAAATAGTAGACTTTATTGTCGAGAATGTTGTTATTCGCTCTTAGACATCTACTCCATTCTTCGGAGCTTAGTTGTACTAATGAATTCTTGTCTACGCTGCACACCACCGTTCATTTCTGTCGCTAATGATTGGTGGTGAGTAATTCAAATGTTCCGATCCGATCGTATGTAGGACGGATGTGAGATTATGCATAGTCGGAGAAACAGTGCATCGAAATTTGGAAAAAAAAAACTGCTGGAAAGATATATGTTGTTTAATAACATGAAACTGGAGAACTTTTGTGACTATCGAAGAGAGCGAAATAGATGTCGGAAGTAGTTTTCTCATTACCATTTTAAATACAACTGCTCTTTTGCCTAAGAGGACGGTCACTTCGGTTTTGGTGAAAAGTCTTAGGCTTTCATGCATCTCGTTCCGACGTCTACATGGATAATATAGCCGATTTCACACATTAAAGACTCCATTTTTCCTTTTATTTGAATGATTTAGTGAGTTCAGGTCCAAGATGATAAAAATGATGTCCTTGACTGGTACTCATTCAATTCTTTGCTAGCGTTCCTGATCAGTGGTTCTCAGAGACAAGCAATAAACCTTCACATGCATTAGCTAAATTGTACTGCAAAAATGCTGAGCAGCATTCTGATGCTGTCGATAGTGATCCGCTATGTTTTTGGAGTCGGTTTCTTAAAGTCTATGGTTTTCCTTACTTTCGATGAAGGGCTTCGTCGAAAAAAAAGGCGTTCTGACTTTCTGTAAAAAGCGACAAAATATCCATATTGATAGACATCTTCTTGAGTGACTACCAGCGACCACAGCGATGCTGCGATATTTGCAAAACTCTTGACCGCAGGTATCTGCGGTGGGGAGCGAACGCGTCATTACCCTTTCCGGGGCCAACACGTTCACCACTACACCATGTGGGTCCTTTGTTTCTCCTGTCTCTCAGCTGGTTCTAGGAGTTTTACAAAATTATAAATTATTGCAAAAACGTTATTTCGAATGACTTTTTATTGTTAGTTGCTTGATTACGACTTTCGTGAACGTAAAACTGCGATTTGTAGTAGCTTTCGAGTTTCACCTTGACTGTGGAGAAAATTCCCAATTTCTTTCCGAAAGCCAGCATAAAAATAGATTTTTTGATTTTATCTTGTAAAAAATAGTGTAGAGGAAGATACTTTGGAGTTCGCACATCTTATGGAGGCGGACTAATCACTTTGTCCGGAAGCCAATGTCTGATTTTCAAATTTGTTCTCTTTGTAAATGTTTTAAAAATAGTTCTTTATTTGAATGACAAGTTACTTGCAAAGCTAATCTTATATACGTTTGCTCCGTTTAACGAAATTGTGACATAAATTGTATTCTCAGGAAATTTCAATGGCTCTACTTCCATATATCAAAGCAGAAACCTCAACATATCTACTTCTACAAATTCAAACTTGAGCGTACACAGCGCAAGTGGCTCCAAACTGTGACTAGATATGGGGTTTAAAATGTGTTCACTAGCTCACGGTGCAACCTTAGCTTGGGATTGTTCGTTATGGCGAATTCGACCCTAAATTTGGGTGAGGTCGAGGGCATCCTTCTCCTATTCACGCCGACGAAGTGAAGGGTTTGTTGGAAGCAAACACACGCACAATTATTCGAGTACTTTTAGAATACCGTGAAACCGATACAGCTCTTTCGGAGGATCTAAAAGAAATGGAAAGCCAAGAACGCTCGAAAAATAAGTTTCGAGCGATTTATACGAAAATTGGAGAAACTGTCGTTTTGAGAGGTCGCCGGTGCTTTTTCGACCCGTTTCTCGACCATTTTGCGCCCGGAACGGTGACTGGGTCCCACAGAAAGACCCTCAGTGTGTGGACCACAATTAAGCTCTGCAGCAGTTCGCAAAGCCGAAGTTGCACCAAAATGTTATGCTAACCGTCTGCTAGTCTACGAATGGTTTGGAGATTTTCTTGAGTAAGAGTGAGAGACCACGGTGGAGAAGGACGTCCAGCAAATAGAAAAAATAAGCCAAAAAACCAACGGCTGTGGTCTAAATTGGTCAACAGGGAAACACTACTCCTTCCCCACAAAACCGCATGGCCATGCAACCGCGATATCGACCCCGCAGAAGTTGAATGTGCTGTTTACGGAACTTTGCAGAAGCAGAAAAATCTGCAAAAATATCCAGACCGCTCAGCTGTCGACTACCTGTGCTTCAAGAATGTCGACAACTTTCTTCAAGAGAAATGCCTCAGAAAAGAGCCCAAGGCCGACGTTTTTTTCAACGATAGCATCACGTTGTTTTTTCAAGGATGAACTCCAGAATCTGAAAAGTCAGACTGAATTTGGACAGCATATTCAGGAGAATCTAGTACTGCAACATTCCCGCATTGAAGTGGTATCGATTTCGCAATTATGACTCACATCAAGAAAGTTTCTCGGAATCCACTCCTTTTTCGGTAGGTCAGTACCAACTAGCAAAAAGTGATGGAGTTATTTTTCAGCACAATCACTGTTGAAGTAGCAGAAATTCTTGGAAGATCAATAGGCACAAAGATTCTCACACGATGTGTGTTCCAATGGTTGAATAGAATTTGTTGAAAAACGGTGCTTTCTTCAAGCTTCGTCGCCCAGTATACAGCAGTGTAATAAAATTAATGGTTCAGGTGCTATTAATCCAAGTTCAAGAATATTAATCTGGATGTGAGACAAACGTTAACCAAGGAACACTTTTCGAGAAATTTTCAGGAAATGAAGTACGAATCGCGATGGTTGAAGACGAAGAATGAAAGGTTAATAAAGTTGAAGTGGCTAAGCACCTTCTATTTGAGAAAAAAAATGAAGCTAGCACAGTTTGCTTTAGTGCTGTGCACCCGTTTAAATTCTGTAATTGCCCAGTTTTCTCCATAATGCTGTTTCGATAAAAAAAAAAACGAGATTTAGAAGAACAGAATTTCTGGTAATTATTAAAGAAAAAGCGCATAGAAAAACAAGCCGACCTATGCTTGAACTTGCAAGGATGACTCTCTTTTTTTGAATTTTGCGGGAGAAGTCTTTTACAACAAAATTACATCCACAGTAAGAAACTCTACAAGCATACTACACTATATGTTGAGCAAGAATCTCCTTCACTAGAGTATCGAGGTGGTGATCCCAAGACGTTTACAACTTGCGAGCTCAATCGTAAGCTCATTACACTAGGAATCTTTTAAACAAGGAAGAGTTAGGAACCGACATTCAGGTCGGAAGAGATTTACTAGGAAAGCCAAGTAGCTTCTTCAATAATGTGCAATGTAGTGCTTATGGAATAAGAAAGCAGGTGATGTTTGCCTAAAAACATTTCTCGCTATGGCTTATGTTGTACGAGATATGCAAATGCTCTGGGTGAAATAAGTTGAAAACTGATATCACTTTGAGCCCATTTCTCCGTCAATCGTGGAGTGACTTAAGGGGGATGTCCCTATTTGTCTTTCCTGCGTACAAGGCTCTCGTCGTTCTTAAGAATAGTTTGTATCTTATCGATAGCTTGTCTAATGTCCCCTATTATATCTTTCTTCTGGGGCACTTGTGGAGAACTATTAAGAGTTATGATAGCCGGGTTGGTGGTATTCCTACTGTGCGCTTAAGATCCCATGATACCAAATCGTTAACGGTTGCTGTAGCCTGATTGTCATTTCAACTCCTCAAGTGCCTGGCGTACCACATTTTCGACATTTTGAAGTGTTTAGGCCTGTGACCTTTGACCGCTGACGTGGTTTGAAATTTCGGATTCTTTCTTCCATTTGAGCGATATGGGATGCTCTCAGCATCATTCTGTCTACCACACATTCTACAAGACAGAATTGCCTTTTATCCTTTCTGCATATCAGCTAGATTTTCGGCTTGTACACTAAGGTGGAAAGAGCCAAGCTGAGCATGGAGTCGAGTATTTTTAGTCCTCTTTAACACACTTACAAAAAGGTCTCCAAACTGGTAGCTTCTTCCTGCTCAACTTTGGAAAAAATCCTCCATCATGGTTACCTCCCAGAATACCATTAGAATACGTAGATTATTCATTCCGTTGGGCTTCTTTGGGGCACTGGAAACAAACCACTTTCTCCGGGCACCAGAAAAGCGTCGTCCATTTACCACTTCTGCTTCAGTATTCACTTAGACCCATTCAGTAATGGCTCTTGTTTACCGGTGCTTCTATTCGGTACGAAATGGGTTTCCAGGATTTGCACAGTGAGCCAAACAGATTTAGTTCTTTTATATATCACCTTGAATTCTAATCTTGAAATTTTCAAACATTTATTTATAGACTTTTCTTGGAAAATTGTGTAAGGTCTTCATTTAAGGTCTCTATCGAGTTAACGTTTTTTTGTAGCTTCAAAGAACACACACAAATTCCTTCCACCTACGTGGCCATCATGTAGTTTCTAACACGTGTCCATGTGTGCAAACATGGATTTGTTTGCCTATATTACAATTTTTTAATTAATTAATTTTAATTACATGAGATTCAGGAAAAAAATATTTTTTGAATGTGATGACTGAATAATATGTCAAAGATTTATTCGAAAGATATTAAATCGTTTTTCGAAACTATTTAGTATACAAGCGCTCAACGATTCAATGATGGTGATAAGTTGACTGTGTTAAATAAAAGGCGACTAATCGTTGTTTTATTTCCGTCGCTAGGAAAAGCGTCTGAGTAAATTTGACTTTTCACAAACAAGGATACTTATAGTTATACGAAAATCAATTTATGCGATATGAAGGTGGAGCTTCGAGCAGTTCGTCATAGCCAGGCGGTGGTGGCGAAAAGAGCCGATGCTTCGTCTCACTTCCAAGAGACCCCTGAACTACTCCGGCATTCTTCTTCGCTCTTACTGTGTCTTCGTCTATGGCTTCTAGTTCTTCGAAGTTTACTTCTGAATAAAGGTATAGTATAACAACATATTGGACTGTGTAAACATTGACTGACATCTGTTTATTTGGCTTTATTAAAGACAGCTAAATTCAATTTGTTGCATCGTTCTCGATCGGCCGGTCGACTGACTAACCGCATGAATTACTATCGAGATAAGAAACTTTAGTAGGAAGCCAATGAAGTTTCTAACGAATCAGAAGAGCATTCAGCTCTTTGTACTGAAGTTTTAAGAACACCTATCACTGCTACGTTTGAAATTCGGGGAAGACCATGTTCCAACGCCATTCAGCGGGTTAATGGATAGAGAAGAGGTTCACTAATCAGACCATCTCCAGCGGTAACGGCTGGAAGACAAAGAAACGAAGGGAGAAAGTGCTGAGGCTCACACGACAAATTATTTAATTACTAAAATAAGTAATAAATGTATCGAAATCGAAATGCAAAGAGATACAAGTGGTATTGGACTGATCGTAAATTCCAATCTAGTCGATCAACCCGTGACGGACGTCGGAAATAAAAGTTCGCTTGCCCTTGGCTGACTATCGAAACGTCGATTAATGCGATGCAACGGAATTTATAAACGGCTTTTGAACATGACAACGAATCTCATTGAGATTGATTACTACCATGAACTCCACTCTATTATTCACCATTCTGTCGAATCGAAAAATCGAAGTTTTCCTCTTTCGATCATCTACAGACCCATTGTTAAGCAACTTTGCCGTGGACGACCGGAGGTGGAAACAGGAAGGTATAGTGCAAACTATTTAAGAAAAACGTTATATATTCGCTATATTTCTAAATGAAGGGGTAACAATATAAATAACCAATACAAATAAGAAAGAACCCACTGCAGACATGACGTCTTTCGAGATGTTTCTTGATATTCTTTCGTGATCTAAAAACTATACATCAGGGCTGTCTTTTCCGTTTTTGTCGATAAGCTCTTTCTAATGATGTTGAGCTTGCTAGATCGTCTCTCATATAAGGTAAGACTACAGTAAATAGTTTGCCAGTAATTGAATGGTCCGTGCTGATGAGTACTATGAAAGGGCTTCTGAGCCCATCCCTTTCGGAAACTTGCTAAACTCTCATCCAACCTAGCTCCTCTTGGACGACGCGTCATTTGTTCCTCGCAACATTTAATTAATCCATAGCGGAAAGATCTTTCTTACATCAAACTTTGTCATAACTTTAGCACAAATGCTCGCAACATTGACTCTAACATTGTTATTCACAGGTCGTTAAGCATAGTAGTGACAATATCCGCTGTACACGTGGAGAGGTTGCACTCGTAGGACAAACTCCAAAATAGAAACTATACTGCCAAATGCTGACTATACCATCATTCTTCAATTCTACTAAGTTTTCGAAAGAATTCTTCTTGTGTGAGTCAGTCGGTTACGTAAGTGATCATGGGTCAATATTTTCCAGTGTAATTGGAGACATGGCAAAGTGCGAATCTATCTTCTTACTATGGTAACCAGCTGGAAAACGTTTCGATTGCCTTCGACTTTCACTGAACTCTTCATGTAGCTTTGCTGATTCCAAAACAAAACTTTTATACCTCACCAGGTTTGGGATTTTTTTTCTAATAGAATGTAAAAACGTTCTATGCCTTCCCAAAATAGTTGTCTTGCAGATCCATGCGAAATGCAAGTCGTATGATCAACAGAATGATCGCCACAAAAGCATGCTTCGCAACGACCGTGAGCAGTATCGCATATCCTACTGATATTACCAGAGGCAACGATAGGCTTTCAATATGTACACGGCACAGGTTCGACTCCGCGTAAAGCTTACAAAGTCTTTTATCTCTCCGAGGTCGGCAAATTAGTACCAGACTTGCCTTAGAACTTACTCCATCTCTACAAGAGCTTCGATTGGATCAACATTCAACGAAATTCACATGGAAGAAGAAAGTTCTCAACTAGTAGATGAACACGCACTTAAATCCAAAGATATGGTGGACTGCGCATGAGAAAAAACGAAATGATTGGAAGCAGTGCTCGAATTAGCACAATATACGTCAATATGGACGATGTAAAAAAATTTTCAGGTGGCGTAGATGTAACAGTAGTAGTGACGCCGTTTAATATGTAGAAGACCCTGGTTCACCACCGGGTCGTACCAACTACGTCTCACATCTTTGGAGTGGTGTTGGGTTATTTAACATAAAATAAAACAAACAAGGAATTCACAAATGCGATTCCACGCTGTCCTTTCCCTTAAAAAAAAGCAATTTAACGTATCTCCTCTCGAAAAGTTCCTTAAGTGCAATTAGAGGCACGGTTAGGACAAGAGCAGCTCCAGCCGCGAGCACAACAGGTGCTGCTAGTGACGTCATTGTGTGACGTCACTTATTTGGTGCTAACAACGTGAGCGTGTATGTGGCCTGTGTAGGCGTTTCCTAAATAGTAATTAAAAAAGATAAAGTGAACTAAAAACAGTTTTTCTTTTTTTTATGGGATAAATACGAGTTCCAGTTGGCTGCCACTAAAAAGCAAATAATGCGTGACTTTTTCTTATTCCGTAACATTCTTTAAGCATTAATACTGAATTAACATACCTATCCAAATTCGTCGAGGTTAGAAGGAAAGCAGCGGAAAAGGATTAACGGAGCCAAGATTGTAGACTGAGGGGGTACAAGACCTTCAAAGAATAACCTAAATATTTCTGAAGCTCTCTTCATGAACTAACGATGGATCTGTAACGAGAAAAAAATAGCAAAATGATTTTGCTCGATCAATATCGATTGTGGAAAATTGGCAGTGTTTACCGTACCAGTAACTGTTTGAGACGAACGTATGAATGCAGTCCGAAGGAGACACGTATTAAAATAAAGGCCTATTGTTGGAGAGGTTTTATACGCGTTCGAAATGCATGTAAATTTTATCACTGTGAAAGATTTCGCGCATAAAACCGGTTGTCGACATCGGTTCGATGCGTGACCATATTTATCCTATGGACAGTGGGGAATATGGATGGAAATAACACTGCACTAACAGCACACGATCTGAAGAGAAACGATCGTGAAACAGAAAACTCACGTGAAGTGAGAAATACAGCGTCATAGGCGGACGGACACCATGAATGCGGAATGAGACAATAACTTTCACCTCTGAACGGGTGTCATGGAATGTGTTCCCGTCAATGTTTATTCGCACATTGTGTGCGTATGTATGCGCATGTATGCGCGTGTGTGCGTGTATTCGTGTGTCCGTGTGTATGTGTGTGCACACATGTGTGTGTGCGCGTGTGTGTATGCGCGTGTAGGCGCATGTATTCGACTATTCGTGCATCTCTGTGCGTGCGTGCCTGCGTGTGTACGTGTGCGTGTGTGTGTGTGTGTGCGTGTGTGTGTGTGTGTGTGTGTGTGTGTGTGTGTGTGTGTGTGTGTGTGTGTGTGTGTTCAACGATAGAGATAGAGCTTTTAAGTTATGGATGAAGTCGTTGAAATTCCCATGGATTTCCAAAATCCGAGCATGGTCTGGTAAATTGATGTGCTGAACAGAATCACATCAACAACAGAAAATCGCAACCTGTGGCATTCTCACACCATTTCAGCATTTTATTGATTGTATATCAATCGGCTGAAATCGATATTTTTTGTGGCTTCATTTCAGTCAGTCCTTTATCACTTATGAAATGATCTTTGAACGGCTCCAGATTACCATAAACGTAACAGTCGTGTACAAATTTACATTCATGGATTATGTAACCTATGACGTTGTTCAGAATTTAAAACCACATATGTGAGAAACTTTATTCCTGCGACTACCATCCATCCACTTAAGCACATTGCGCAAGCGTTAGCTGGTGGTTGTCTCTTTCTTTATAAGCAAAATAAAAGCGTATTTACAGAGATATCGCACAATTCTACCAGAGATTTCACAAAGTCACAAAATTTGCACAACATTGAGCCAAAAATTTCCAATATTAAAGGATTCAACTTGCATTTTTTAAAAAAATACCGTACTACATATTGCCTTCGTTATCATCTGATTTCCTTAAGTTTTCAAAAATATTGTAAAATTGTAGACCTGATGACCTGAAATATTTGGAAAGCTAAGGCAAACCAGGTAAACTTGGTGGAGGCGGGCTTTAGTGGAATTCATATCCCTGATGAAAATTAATTTCTTAAATTTAATATTAGTTGGTAAAAACGATAGGAAATGTGCAGAGGATAAAGGCTTCCTGGTAAGAATTCTGAACGAAGAACTAGAAAGTATGCATGGTATAGGCAAATGGAAGATGTGTTCACTAAATGATACTATGTTTAGGAAATCGTTATTCGCCAAAGGCATCGTATGGTTTCTCGCCACTTTCAATCGTTGTTCACGGAAGAACTCGATCAGTTTGTGTTTCACAACGGTTCGACAACGATGGACTCACAATGTAAAACAACACTAATCATCTCAATTATGTTAATCCTTACGCGACGACATTACCTCTATAGAAGCCATGAGATGCGAAAACATCAGCTTTAAATTCACATGCTTCGGGCAACAGCGAAATTCGTTGGAAGCAATTAAAAGGCTAGAATCTGCAATGTTTTAGCTGCAAAGCATAACCACCCTGTTCTTTCAGGATGAAATTGTGATATTCTGGAGCCCATGCCATATATTTATCTCACTTCACTGTAGAAGGCTTATACGTTGAAAACGAAGGCAAAGAAACAAACACGATTTCATCTATCAGGGCACGATGTCCTTCGTTTCGTTTACAGCTGCCATTCTTCCATTTAAATTTTCATAAATTTAAGTTTTGTTTTTAAACGTTTGAAAATCCTAATCCTAAATAAATCTAATTTTGAGAAGACACTCTATAAAAATTATATATGCAATTATATGGGACACAAAATGGAAATCCGTGGCGCAGTAGCCGGAGGCGCCCTGTAATACAGATGGAATCGATTCCCACGCCCCAGGTTCACCAGACCTTCCGTCCCTTCGGGGTGGGAAAATTGGTGCCAGACTTGTTTGGGAGGATAGCAGCAATACTGGCTACCTGGAGAGGCCATCGCGAGTCATTGTAAAAACCAGATATGCCTTTGATCACCTCCAAACGTTTAATTTAGTCGAATGCCTTGCGCATCGCTAAGGAATTGATTAACGCTGAGTGCTTTAACCTTTACACGGTGTGGAA
Source organism: Angiostrongylus cantonensis (assembly GCA_009735665.1). Taxonomy (NCBI): domain Eukaryota; kingdom Metazoa; phylum Nematoda; class Chromadorea; order Rhabditida; family Metastrongylidae; genus Angiostrongylus; species Angiostrongylus cantonensis. Next base: position 130,997 of record MQTX01000340.1, read on the forward strand.
TACAGCAAAGAATTCCTTATAATTCTGTAGAGTTCAAAACCAAAAGACTATAGTCATTGAGAAAATATCGTGACTTATCGTAAAATCGGTTTTGTCGCGAATGGGTCGAGTGGAAAAGAATACTAGTCCAAATCATTCAGCCCATTTGTGGTCACTTGATCTATTGCACCACAACAACAAAAAGGTCTGTGCCCAATCTTTAGTGGAATCCGGAAAGAATGTCAGCACATACGTTTTAAACGCCAGAAAATCAAAGCAGTAGAGAAAGTTTAGACGATCATACGACATCAATTACTGCATGATTTTCTTAGCGTCGAAAAGTCCAGGAAGAGGCAAATGTCTACCTACATCTTAACACTGTAAAGCCAAAGCTCGTACTAAAATATTCTCATTTTTAATACCGTTAACAAATTACTTCGAAATAGACAAAAATTAGGAAAACTATGACATATCAAGAAGTTGCTTAGCGAAAGGAAGACAAATAGTTCCCGAAGTTTCAAGTTTCACATGGATTACTTCTACATTGACAAGTAAACTAAAATTTTTTAAAACATAAAAAACCTTCATTTTTGGCAGATCGTAGAACAGTTTTAAAAAATGTATCAAAGCGAAGAACGCGCATGTAGCACCTGTGTTTGAGGTGCCATCTAATACACACATGGTGTTTTTCTGATCACTTGCCCGATTTCAGCAAGCGTTCCATTCCTCTGAAGTTAAGAGACTGCCACCGAACTTGTATGGGAAGATGGCAGTACTAGCTCGATAGATCGTTAGACCACCATGAGCCATTGTGTAGACCAGGTAAGCATTCAGTAACCTCTGACGATGCGTGGTGAAGTCGAATACACTTTGCGTCCCTCGTCGATGTCGACGGCGAGTGCTTCACCGCTTTCATAAACCTTCTGGCTTTATGAAAGCGAACAGTTTGCCCAACATTTAAAAGTACTGGAAAACGTGATAAAGGACAACCATTAACGCCATTCTTAACCGTTTTTGTTTACTGCCTACTCTTTTTGATGACAGAGTATATTGCGAAATATAACTTTAATGAAGCTGAAATATTTGCAAAACTCTGGACCGCAGGTGTCTATGGTGGGAAAAGAACGCGCTATTGTCCTTTCCGGGGGGTAGCTCGCTCACCACCACACCATGCGGGTCCTTCGTTTCGCCTGTCTCTCAGCTAGTTCTTTCAATCCTTTGCCATCAACAATCACCCAACTTTTGCCATCACGCATGCTGTGGTGGTGAGCGCGTTACTCCTCGGAAAGGACAATAGCGCGTTCGTTCCCCACCATAGACACCTGCGGTCCAGACTTTTGCAAATATCTCAGCTTCATTAAAGTTATATTAACGCCATTATTCATAAGCATCTAAAGATGGAAATCCACTCCTTAGAAACAGTTATAGTAACCCGTTTTTGCGACGGAGTTGTAACGTTCGATGGAAAATGGACTCCTAAGAACACTGGAAAAAGTTCTGCACAGTAGTTATCAGCAGAAGGAACAGTGGGAAGCGTTTCGAAAATAAGCATTTATTGAGAAGAAAATAATCATTGACAGAGAGTGATGCTACCAAAGTTTAAAAATGAAATGTAGAATACGAAAGTAACATTCCATTTTATTCTTTGTATTCTTGTTGAGCAAACGCGAGGTGTTATTATTATTCTTTATTCACAAGTAAGCTGACGTTTCGGCGAACTTCGCCTTCTTCAGAGCCTGGAAAGTCAAGTTGACAGCAATCTACACGGTCAAACGCCTCCATAACCAAACAAAGAAAACGCTAAACCAAAATTTCAACCACAATGAACACAACTTTGCGCACCCACCGCTTTCTATGAGGCTTCCACTGAATATGTCTAGTGGAGACCAACCGCACCATTTTATCTTTTATAACTTAAGCACTGTCTATGACACTGGAGAACTGTTCCTCGGAGCAGGCGACAGTAGAGGCGTAGGCGGTGTCGGCGTTCTCGTCAACACGAGTTTGTCAATGAACATCGATTCATTCGAACAGCTTCCAACCCGAATCGGACGTTTACGACTGAAAAGGTGTGGATCAACACCGGCTTTGACAATCTTCGTCATTTACGCGCCAACATCAAACTATGACGAAGAAGAAGTCGAAGCGTCCTACAAGGACTTGAAGTGGTTCTACAGAGAAGATCATGCATTCTTCAACGTCACCATTGGAGATTTCAATGCCAAGATCGGACCAAGAAGATCGTCTGAGGAACGTCACATTGGAACCCACGGATTAGAATGGAACGAACAGGGTGAGCGGCTCTCCAAGTTTATCATGGCGACTAAGACCATTCATGGTAACTCGCAATTACAGAAGCCTCATCATCAAAGGTGGACGTCGGAATCTTCCAGTGGAGAGTTCCATAACGAAATAGACCACATCATAGCAGATAGAAAGTTTTGCTTAACCGAAGTCGCTGTTGTTCCAAAATTTTACACGGGATCAGACCACCGTCTCCTTCCTGCAAAATTTTTTTTCTCACGGAAAGCAGAAAAAGCCGTTAAATTCAAAAACCGAGGTCCCAGAACCACCACAAACTGGGACTTATTCAACTCATTAATCGGCTGTTGGGAAGATGCCGTTGTCGACAACATCGACGAGGAATGTGATCGGCTCATTGAACATTTTCACGTTAGCGCCATGAAAGCTGAGAGCTCGAAGGTCACCAAGAGACGTCTGTCTCAAGAAAATCTCGAGCTAATACGCCAGCGTGGAATAGTACGAGATGCGGGCAACAGAGAACTAACGTCCGAGCTTGCGAAACAGTGCAGACAGGCGATAAAAGACGATCTTAAAAAGAGAAGAGCAGCAGTAATGGTCGAAGCTGCAGAGGCTGGGAAAAGCATTCGCAAAGCCCGCCGAAGTTTCGCCAATTAATAGACCAAGATGATCGCACTCCGAAGCCCAGACGGAACAATAATAGCGTCCAGAAAGGCAATGGAGAAAATCAACCACGACTACTACTCAGATCTCTTCGATAGCCACGTCCACCTCCCGTCTTATGAAATAAAAGAGGATGGATATGTTGTACCACCGGTTCTCCTTCCAAAATCCGACATGATATTTCGTCCCAGAAAAATCGAACAGCACCAGGTCCGGACAGGATAAGAACAGAACATCTGAAGAAACTTCCGCCAGTCCTCGTAAGCACACTGGCTCGGCTCTTCTCACGTTACCTGTCTGAGTACGAGATCCCTACCCAGTGGAAGACCAGCAAGACCGTGTTGTTGCTCAAGAAGGGAGACCTACACGATATAGGCAACTATTCCTTGGTAGTTAAGGAGTCCCTACTCAGTACATCAAGATTCTTCGTGAGCTGTACAACAATTTCACAACCAAAATTTCTCCATTCTACGACGATATTAACGTTGACGTCAAAAGAGGAGTTAGGGAAGGCTGTACAATCCTGCCAAAACTATCTACCGCCACCCTACATAACGTCATGAGATTATTGAAATGGTATAACATGGGAGTGAAAATCGATTTTCAGCAGATACATCACCTTCGCTTTGCTGATGATATCGTTCTTATAACACCAGACATTAGCCAAGCGGAACGAATGCTTGCGGACTTTGATAAAGCGTGTGGAAAGACTGGTTTTCGACTAAATCTGAAGAAAACGATGTTCATAAAGAACGGATTGGCTTCGTTTGCCCCTTTCACGCTCAACGGAACGAATATCTCCGAATGCTCCAGTTATGTCTATCTAGGTCGGGAAATCAATATGATGAACGACTTAGCTCCAGAGGTGAGCCGAAGGAAACGAGCGGCTTGGGGAGCTTTCAAGAGCATCGAGGATGTAGTGAAGAGAACAAAGAACACCCGACTCCGAGCCCACCTTTTCGACTCAACGGTTCTTCTTGCCCTAACGTATGCGTGAGAAACCTGGTCGCTACGTAAGCAGGATGAAAGATCACTCAGCGTTATCGAACGCACAGTCGAAAGGACGATGCTAGGAGTATCCCGTTTCACACAAGTAAGGGATGGGATCCGAAGCTCCGACCTACGTCAACGATCGAAAATCAAAAATGCCGTTCTATACGCCAAACAGTCGAAGATAAGGTGGGCCGGACACGCAATGCGTATGAATGATAACCGATAGAGAAAGGCTGTTAGTGACTGGATTCCTTGTGATGTCAAACGTACTGCAGGAAGACCACCGACCCGATGGCCAGAGTTCTTCACGAAAAGCCTAGAAGAAAGATATGATGCTCGACGAGTCCCTAAAGCGAGGAGAACCCACTGGGTTACTCTTGCACGCGACAGGGAAAAATGGAGGATTTACTGGTGCCCTCTCGAGATACTCGGCGATCACCGGGGCTACAGGTGATACAGGTGAACTTGGGCACATTAGAACACCAAATCCCTACTCTGATCAACCGAAACACAACCAGCAGTAGGCTGTGATAATGTCATAATACTACTATATCTCAGCGTACTCCCACACATCACATAAAGCAGTGGTACAGAAGTGCCTGCAAAAAAAGTAATTGTCTCTTTAATACGCTTACCAAACTATACTCCTATGGTATTCGTCTTTTCATTTCGCGAAACTACACTCAAGGAAGAGGGAATTCAGGAACTATTATGAAGTTTCAATATTTTCCAGGATTTCATTCTTCAGGCGAAGTCATTGTTTCGGTAAGGTGAAAACAAAGAAATGGCCGCAGTTATTTGTTTGAATTCTTTTAGTTGTCGAATAGTCCAAATGAACGGCAGTAAAAGGGTCCACCTCCAGTGAGCTCATACTTGCTCAAAACAAAAGCAGTTGGTCACATTTGTTTAAGGACCCATGTTGCTTCTTCTGTTTCGGTGAGAACGCCGCCTACAAAAACCTTGGGGCGCTTTGATGCAAGCAGAAGAACACTTTTACGTTATTCCAGAGTAGATGTGAGGCTTATCTGTTGATAGACATCCTGAACCATCATCCAATTGTTTAGAATCAACTGAATGCTTGGTCTTTATAAAATTGGAATAAAGGGTAAATTTTACGTGGACACAAACACCATAGAACACGTGAGAGCATAAATAGGTTTTAGTTTGAATTAAAATATACTCATTCCGGAAAATCACGAAAGTGTACCCAATCCATGAACTTACCTAGCTCTCGAGGGAAGCATTCTGTGAATTCTTTTCCGCGTTTAAACCTTATGGTTCACATGTGACATGAAACGCAACTTAGACCCTATCTGGCTCGAAATGTTTCAAGTGAGAAAGAACCGTTGTTCGTCGAAATATCAAACAATGGAGGGCTTAGTGGGCCTGGGGCGTAGTGATCGATTTCATAAGTATTATAGAGCATATCAGACTGCTGCTCTGCACTAGCTCCCAAAGTTAAGGGTTGTGACGAACTTGATTTAAACGAACTTTGCGGCTTAGGCATCAAGCATGCCGGATTGGTTTTTTCAGATGTAGATTAGAATTATAGGACTGTTTAGAAATTACAACTGGTTTAAATGTATAGATGAACTGTTCTTGTCAAAACGACTGCCTGTGACATTATTAAATTATCTACATTATTAACTCAGAAATCCGACTTTCTATACAACTCGGCATAAATGGTCGATATAATTTCGACTTATTATTTACTGCCTACGCTTTTTAATGGTAGGGTATATATTGCGAAATATAACTTCAATGATGCTGAGATTTTTGCAAAACTCAGGACCGCAGGTGTCTGCGGTGGGGAACGAACGCACTATCGTCCTTTTCGAGAAGTAACGCGTTCACCACCACACCGTGCGGGTCCTTCGTTTCGCCTGCAGTTAAGTTGAGGCTGTAGTTATAATCACAAATTTAACTTATTATTTATAGCGCGTTCGTTTCCCACCGTCCCACCGCAGGCACCTGCGATCTGGAGTTTTGCAAATATCTCAGTATCACTGAAGTTACAGTCGTTATATTTATTTATATGTTCATATGAGCTGATATTGATGAGCTGAAGCGAGGTTGGTATAAATTTCGTTGTTACTGTTGTTGTTGTTGTCGTTGTTGTTGTTGCTGCTGCCGTTGTAATTGCTGGGTGGGTCCCAATTGCAGCATCACGGCGGTGAGGAAGTAACGACAGCAGCAACAACAACGACAACAACAACAACAACAACGACGACAACTTATACCAATATAGCATCAGTTGTACAAGATTAGTTCATACATACATCACCCCCTTGCTCTAGAGAATAATTAGGGTAGTTCTGCCGTATCATCCTTTGGTTGCTACTGTAAATGATCATACTTACACTTATAGTCATTTGTTTCTCGAATCCTTGTCAAAACTTCGACTCCCGCGAATTCAATTATGTCTATCAACACCACCAATGCATCCAATATGTGTAATAGTTGAGAACTAAATAAATGATGTTTGAGTAGTACCTGCTGTTACAACATACAAGCTTAACGTATTTCCAATCTTTTTAATGTGAACTTGAAAGTAAGCAAAGTTTATACGGCTGTGACAAGCTGCAGGTTATGAGGTCATTCATCACTTGTTGTGGTCGAGGCTACTGATTACGAGGTCATCACGTGCTGTGGTCGACGATCGACAAACAAGAGTATTGTTTGCTGTGGTCGAAGATTAATGATAAAAATCGATTATTGACAACCGATCACTATAAAAGTCTCATTCAACTTCTTTATCACAAACAACGCTATCGATATTGCCAAACAGGCGCAAAACTTGGTTCATTTCACCGCTTGAAGTCATTTTTTCCCACTTCACAGATGTCATTGCGGCATAGCATTCACTCTACAATTCATTGCAGTCACTCTCAGCAGTGATTTTTACCTTTATTATGTGTGCAAACGATTAAATAAATAAGTGTTTATACGATTATATGATGGAAGTACAATACTTAACATTGTTTTACTCAATCAAGAAGATCCCTCTTGACGACATTCTCACTTAACGATCTTCTTTCTATTGCATTTTGTTGTTGTGGGTGCATTTTAAATATTACTTACTTGTTTTCAGCATGAAAATCGTCTTAGTTCTTATGCTTACTATTGTTTTCATCAATACAGCGTGGTGTCAATATGGATATGGACCATACGGTGGTTAAATTTGCATAGGAAAATTCAAATTAGGAAATGCTGAATGAGTTTTGACTGTTTTTAGGTCCTTACGGAATGTACCCAGGAGCATATGGACCATATGGTGGTTGGTATGGTCCCTACGGTGGTGGTTTCGGACGAGTCAATCCAATACGTGGGGCATTGATAGGAGCGATGATGGGAGCGATAGCGGGATAGCAAATCGGCGATGTCAAAATCCGCGAATCTCTTCTAATGATTTGTTCTCGAATGACGTCTAGTTTGAAAGATGACAATGCGCATAGACTGTAGAAGTTAAGAAGGAAAATAAAAAATAAACTAATAAAATGAAAATGACTAGAAAAAATAAAATAATGGAATGGAAACAAATAGAAAAAATAAAATAATAAAAAGGAAATGAATAAAAAACAAAATAATAAAATGGAAATGAATAGAAACAAGTAGAATAGAAATAAATAAAAAATAAAATAATGAAATAGAAATAAATAGAAAATATGCTAATAGAATCAAATTGAATATAAAAAATAAGCCAATAAATTTGAAATGAATGGGAAAAATAAAATAATGAAATGAAAATAAATAGAAATAATAAAATAATAAAATGAAACAGAATGGAAAAAATAAGCTAATAAAATAAAAATGAATTTAAATTTTTGTTTAAAAAATTTGAAAAAAAATTGAAAAAAAATTTGAAAAAAGAATTGAAAAAAATTTGAAAAAAATTTTTTTTCGGGTCGGCAAATTGACACCAGTGTTGTCTGGGAGGATAGCAGCATTGACTTGTTACATCGGAAGGCCACCGCATGGCCAGATATGTATTCAATCACCACAAAGCTTATTTGATGAAACCCAGTATATGCCGCATATCTTAGGTCTTTATAAGAAACGGCTTATTGCTCTTTTAGTAGGCTAAGGCTTAGTGACTACATGGAAAGGCCGTTATCAATGGAGAATTAACTTACTAATTGTATGGTGAGGTAAATGTATGGTGAGGGGAGGTATAAATGAAGAGTTTAAAATTTCCACCTAGCAGCACTATTAATAGTAAGCCTATTCCAGAGCAGAATCCGATGAAGCACCTCCAGGGAATCTTTCGCTATAAAGAGCAAAAATAAGTAAAAAATGTAGATCAATTCATGTCGCTCAAGCAGATAGAATCTAACAGGCTAAGGTGCGGTTCAATACACGAAAAGGGGAATGGAAATAAATGAATACTGGGAGTTACAGGCTGCACTGACGGTTTCATTTTCTAAAAAAAATTGAAAGAACAGAGAAAAGTAAATTACAAGTGTTAGAAAGTTACCATGTATTATGTAGCTACCTTCAAATGAGCATTTGAAAATATTTGACTGAGTATGGTGCATGTTAATACGTTCGCTATTGATTTTGAAAAAGATGATGTCTGCTGAAACGTAACCACCTGAAGAAAGTAAAGTGGTAGTTAGCTTCAGCTTTCATTGAAGCACTGACTTCGTTTTATTGTTATTCTCACAGAAGAAAGCGCTGTGTTTGTTCATAAGGATTAGTTACTCAAGCAGCCTATTCCTGGGGCCACTGTTAGTTGATAGAGCCTCGAGTGGGAACCTTTATTAGAAAGTAATCTTGCGATCTATAAAATCAGCTGGTAACGGATGGTCCCAGCTATTATTGATAATTGTGAGGCTGCAATTTGCCTAGAATTGGAATTCTAGCCGAGCTAACTTGATCTACACTCCTTGCCCGCAAAGTGAACTAAAAGAGCTTCGCTTTGGTCATTCCCGGAATCATGGCAACCACTAAATCGCCTCTATGATGCATCGTATGTGTGAATAAATACGTATTTGACTTGTGCATAGACTCGAGATAACTTGTCAATGCATCAAATGGGGAAGGGCTAGAGGGTGGGGGGCGTTCATTAAAACTTGAGGAATGGTGAGCTTGATCAGCTCATAGCGCAAGAAGTAACCAAGAAACATGTTTGTATTCTACTGTACTGCACAAGCCAACTAACACACTACAATGTGAAAATTTGTTTTTATCTTACGATGCTACTGTTTACAGTGACAGACGCTTGCACGAAATGTACACTAATCGCGGAGCACAATATTTTTAATTATTATATTATTATTAAGTGTATAATATTTAAAGTCGGTTTCGAAGTATTAATACGCTTTGTGCTAGCTAATAATAACACCGACTTCTACACGATGTGCGCCACACTTTTGTAGTTGACTGACCCACACGAAAACGCGAATATATGGGGGATAAATTTTAAAAAAGCAAGCTATTTTGCTTTCAAAAATCGCTTATTTTGCGCTACATGCGATTATCCAGGAGAAGAATTTCTCTTTTTTTTTCCCACTGTATTCCACACATGCGTGATTTTAGCTTTCGGAAGCACACAAGGAAGAAAGCAGAAACGAGGACAGCAGTTTTCTTATTCGATGAGAAAAAAATAAAACAGCTCCAATAAATCAGGAAGCGTACCCCAAATTTACAGCGAAGGCTGTTAAAATAACAAATACTGGCCTAATTTTTAATGAATACAATATCTAACACACTGCCGCTCTGTTGCTTTACAATAAGCATAATAGCACTTCAAAAAGCCATTTAATCGATATTTAACAAGAAATTTAGAGATTTAACTGTGGTGACAGAATGAGCGACAGAGTAACCAAAATCACTAGGCGCTGTTGCGGATTGTTTTCAATACGGTAGAAGTTGGGCAATTTAATCGAACGCATGCTTAAGAATGACGATCAACCACTGATCAGCAGCCAAATAATTTAAGTGAATAAAAGCTTGTTTTAAAGAAATAACGGTTGTAAACGGTCAATACGGTTGGGCAATTTAATCGAACGCATGCCTAAGAATGACGATCAACCACTGATCAGCAGCCAAATAATTTAAGTGAATAAAAGCTTGTTTTAAAGAAATATGAATAAGAACAAGTAGAAGTGTCATCACTGGTAATGAACACAGGTGGAATCAGTCTTACACTGGCCCTATCCATAGATAACGGTACTTTCTTAGTGTTTGCTGCTATGAGCAATCGTCAACAGTATTTTGAATCAGACCATCTAGTACTCGTTGGCGATCTTCATGACTACCAGCATCAATAAAGAGACGAGAAAGAAATGAAGACGACATCACACCGCTATCAGCACTTCCGTATTTATCACGAGCTGTGCGACATGACTCGTCTGCTTTCGTGCACCATTGACGGGCACGTTCTAACCAAGCCCATAAAGACTCTGCAATGAGCATACCAAATGCTGATACAGTACTTAAAAAAGTTTCTTGCTTATATTAACAAAAAACTAACCACAAATTTGAACTCACCAACTTCCGTTGCGAAGTTCGTATCATCCACATAGTTCGAGCCTGCTCCGGACATGATTTCGAGAATTGGTTGCATAAAAGGAATAATTGTTGTATGATTTTGGCGCTCAAGTCTCTCACCTTTCATCAATGACTCGTTTATATTTTTCACAATCTCAAGTTCTTTTTTCGCCTCTGTATCCAGTGACATCCAAAGCCACTGCACACATTTCAACTGAAAGCATGAAATCCAGCAAGATTTCTATTGATGACTATACACAGTTAGCACTATAAAGAAGCAGAAAAAAAGCCTTACTGATTTTCCCGACAGAGCTCCAGCAATACATGAAAATGCGAAAGCATCACCGTGACGTGCTAATGACGCTGCCGTAAGAATCCATTTCTTCAGGATAATATGGGCGTCTTTACGGGAACCAGAGAATATCGACAGCAAACACGTGAAACGTAGTAAGCTACATCTGAAATGGCTCCATGTATTTTTATATAAAAGACGGTATGTTGGGTGAGGTAAATGACGATGGTACCTTTCGATAAGTTCTTGTCTTAATGACGAACCACTAGGAAGCAACACCAAACGTAATCCATTATTCGCTTTGCATTCCAATTTCTATAGTGTATTGCACTAAATCACTACATCAGTTGTGAGAAAATCTCTACATTTTACCTCAATAGGTTCCAAAAAATGCAGAATCTTAGCATGTTCATACGATAGCGCTAACGATATCTCATCGGGCCTCCTGTTGAGCAGAAGTTGCTTAAGCTGCATTAGATGCACTTGTGAAAAGGCGGCACGATGCTCGTCAGGAGGAGAGGGAGAGCTGAAGGAAGATGTATGGATAAGAACACCGTCTCTAAATTATCGCACTGCTGCCACTCGCCTATAGATTCCAGAATCTCGGGAAGCTCTAACACTATTGTCAGTAGCGTCGCAGTCGCTTGATCCCCCACCAAAGCTGTTTCGCTTGAAGTCCGGACAAGACGTTGTTGTTGAAGGTAACAAAAACAAAAACAAAATAATAAAAAAACATGAACAAAAGTAAAGCTTTTGTAAACTTCAGGAAAACTTCAGGACTCTTAAGGAAAATAATGTAGTAAACTTGCGCGCTTAGCAACAAATATATATATATATATATATATATGTTTTTGCATACGTTTGTATATACCTGCATACATAAAGATGCCATGTATATATATATACATATATATATATATACATAAATACATACATACATAAACACATGCATGCATGCATACATACATACATACATTTATACATATATGCCTTTATGACACGATCGCTTCCTGTCCACTTTATCAGATATTTGTACCAATCAAACCTTATCGTAGTCGTCGTGTAAAAGTTTTGTTCTTGGCTCGTCGTAATCAACGAACGCACCATCACTTGCATTTTCAAGTTGTGATCGTTCGCCCAGTGCCTCATCAGCAACAGTGCTCTGTAACACTGATTTTTAAAATTCATTATTTTTACTACTCCCAAATTACTTCTTTCAAATAAAGCTTAAAAAGGATTGTAAAATAAGTACCGCTTCCATTTTGAAGTTCGGTCTAGGAGGTAAAGGTGGTCGAGGTGGTAGAGGTGGGGGAGCTTTACCCGTAGTTGAACTAGGTGAGTGCGAACGATAGCTAAGATTTTGACAGGACTGGAATCTTCTTGATATGACACCTACAATTTTTCAGTGGTACGCAATCTTTAAAGGACAAAAAACAATCTCAAAAACCGCATCAAGATATAATGCTTACTCGCTGCCGAATTCATGCCCGTATTGCGCGTCTTGTTATTGCGAGAGTTTGAAGATGCATCCAGAATGTCATTCATAGCATCATAGTCCATTTCAGAGTACTGCAAAAGAATGTCGCCATTTAAATGTTTTTGTATCTTTGATTCTACTAACGTCTTCTTCGTCATCTTGGGTACTTCCTGGTGACCGAAGAGGCAGTGGAAGTGGACGATTAACAAGAGTAAGAGGAACTGGTGGAACATGTAGTGATTCGTGAGTTACGCTGAAAAAATGTGTTGATAATTTTGATTCTCTAAATACTAGTCCGCTTGTCTTTTTAGGACCAGCTGTAAGGATAACGATATATTACAAAACTACTCTTAACCTCATTTGTTGCTGATTAATGCTAGATTTTGGGCGTTGCTGACGAGCAATGGCGTTTTGGCGAAGAGCCGTCTGATTTAGGAGCACCCGCTTTGATAGTGATCGTAGTGATGCTGGAATTCTCTTATTAATTCCTGCAGAAAAAACGTTGTATTTCTGTCTACAGGTTTAGAAAATTTCATCATACCCTGATTCGCACATGGCTTGAGAACATGCATGTAACTAGCCTCAAGTTCAAGGCTGTTAACACTTCCTTCATCGTCACGATCACCTCCAACGGGCGTTAAAATAACACATCTAGATGCAACTGTGATCGGACGTCGATGGCTTCTATAGAAGTTTATCAATGCTGGCACGGAATCAAATGATTCTTCTTCTAACTGAAAGCTAACAAAATAGTTTAACAAGGAACATTTTACAATGTAACATTTAGTGCCTGAAAAGCGCGGATTTTAAACGTTCACTCAGTCATTTAGCACGTTGTGTGTCTTTAGATTTCACGCCGTCACGAAATATTTTATCTATCACTCTAACTAAATTCATTGACGATATTTATGGAAGTAGTTAGAGGCAAAATCTAAGTTGCTGTCTCAGTCGTCCCTCATTGTTTACTCCAGCATTGTGTTCGATGCTCTCCGCTAGTTCAAGGTTAGGTTGGCACATGAGCATACCTACAACTACACATCAACCTATCCTGCATGACAAGAGCATATGTCATCAACAGAACCACGGAAATGGACAGCAGATGGTAACAACGAACAGGAAACTAAGACCATGAATTGCACATTTGGTGCCGTAGTATACAAAACATGGCACGCGTCTTGTTTTATTCCGGCTAGGCATTGCCATCAGATTATTGCCCAGAAAATTTGTAGTTAATGACGAAAGTCAGGCAATCAACGAAAGCAAAGAATGAGGAGGCAAAGCGCTCGGCGTTCATCAATTCTTCGGAGATTCGAACCCAAATAGTATCGCAATAGTGATAAAATAAATGCTTGGTCTGTGCAGTGACTTCTTATCTCCTATGTATTCATAAATTTAGTCTTCCTTATCCTCCCGGAAAATTCTGACACCAGTTTCCTAATCACGGCGTAATAGGAGACTTGGTTTGCCTTAGATGCGGGATCGCACCAATGACCATGTGTGCACTATAAGGTACCTCTTAGCAGTACGCTACATGCACTACAAATCTTTTGTATTTGTTTGCACTTAAGCCGATCACGAATGGTTATTGCAAGTTTTAGAGAAAAAATATAATGGAAAACGAATGAATGAAAATGTTAATTGTAGAAGCTCACATAAAACTGTCGTTTCCTATTTTCAGTGGTGCTGTTGATTTGAAAGTGAAGAGGACGACTGTTCCACATTGTCGTCAAAACGTATTCTCCGGGCATCGATATTGAATCGCGAACCTAAAAAGATTGTATACATGCAATTTAAAATTTTCTAAATAACGATCGCCTTTAACCTGTTGACTGCATTGACTGCATTGACTGCCAAGATTTATTGATGACAAGCAAAGAGCAAGTATTTTGGTAGTCCAATAGACTCATGAGAAAGCAAAATATAAGCAAGATCTAGAACTGTTCAAGTCTATATAGAGTTTCTCACTGGTTCCCGCTTGTCTAACGGTAAGCAAACTTCATGTATGCTGGCATTTAGTTTTACGGTTTTTACAATCCTACCTTTACAATACAGTATCTACGAATAGATACAAAGGTGCTGCTGTAACAGTTGAGACCGCCCACAAGATCTTAAGCAGTAGATCTGGAGCTTCATTTTTAGGAACCGATCACTAAATTACCTTTCGTACAACGTTAATCTTTCGTTTGCCGCCTACCATAATTTTTCATGGTTTGCCATTTTGGCCATTTTTCGTGTCTGATATGACACAAGCGAAAGAATTCGAGGCTCCGACCTGCGTCAACGATCAAAAATGAAAGATGCCACTCTGTACGTCAAACAGTCGAAGATAAGGTGGGCCGGACACGTAATGCGTATGAACGACAAGTGATGGACAAGAGCCGTTAGTGACTGGATTCCTTGGGATATCAAACGCACTGCAGAAGGACTACTGAGAAGGACATGCTATTCAACGAGTTCCTAGAACGAGCAGAACCCACTGGATTGTTTCTGCACGCGAAAGGGAATAATGGAAGAATTACTGGCGCTAGCTCGAGTCACTCGACGATCAATGGAACTACAGAAGACAGAAGAGGGCGATGTGAAATACAAGCACAACGATTCTGAGATATTCGCAAGACTTCGATCGCAGGCTAGATCGAACCACCATTGCTCTTTCCGGAGAATCGCTTATTACACCTTGCCCCACTGAGGCCTCTACTTTGCGTGTCTGTCAGCTAGTTTTTTACCCAACGATGCCATCAGCAATCACACTTCAGCCTTTTGTATAATTCCTAATCACTTGACTGCAACCTTTTAACAGAAAGCAGGAGGTGTAGGACAGTTCGGATGCGCGTAAACCCTCAGATAATGGTCACATTTGTGTGGGAAATGCAAATTAGCAAGGAGATACACCAAGATTCCTCCTATGACACTTTCAAGGCAAATTCAGCTCTCTATCATTAACGACATCTGCTCTTATCAAGCTCATGCCACAAAGATTTGCATCGTGGTTTGATTCCGTAACTTCGTGAATTTTCTCCTTAGTGTTGTTTTCTGCTTGGAAAAATAGCACCTGTAGAAACAAAGAATGAATGCATTCGCGAAGATCGTACCTACCTATACCTGCAGCCTGATAATTTCGAAATCCGTGTATTCATCGGTTCTGTAGTTTAAGGTAGCAGTGCTCATCTTTTCCCATAAAGGCATTCTTTTCCCACTCACAATTGTTGAGCGTGGTAGTGTAGCAAAATAAAGAGAGTGTAAGAACAAAAGTGCCATTTAAGTGGGGAAAACAAAGTTATTGCAATGTATGACTAAGATGGTCTCGCTGGCTATGTGACGAGTACCACAGTTTTTCAACGCTCCACAAACCTAGAAAACTGCATACTTTTTCGAGCACCAAGATAGAAGGAAAACGAACAAAGTTCGTCGTTGATGAAACTCTATGGATGAGCAATGCATTTGACTCTATTAAACACCGTAAAAATGATCAAGTGCATAATTCGTATACAGCGAGTTTCAGAGCCCTGCCGATTTATAACAGTAATTTCCTCTACCTAAGCAAATTTGGTAGCAAATTGCTGACCCCTGGGAGACCGATAGCCTTAGTCCAGGGAGTGAGGACGAACCAATGACGTATGAACTGCTATAAGGCACCTCTGAGCAACTGCACTAGAACCAATGTATTGTCAACATATTCATACTTGTTGTTCGTCGTCATGTAGCACAATAGTGAGCAATGTGGCTATGGCATACTCAACGATTAATGAAGATGTGTAATAAGAAGACGACACAGCTGTCATGTTGACATACATGTGGTGGCATCGACTCTATCGAATTAGGCGGATCGGGCGAATCGTGACAAATGCTCTGACTACTATAATTAGAGACTCGTCCTTCACTTTTTTATTGAATAATTTTTTCCAATAACCGCATACATTTTCAAAATCCTTTCTACAATATCACTGATTTTTATCAAACCGATTTATGCGTTGACAATAGAAAGGCTAAACAGTGAAAATTTTCTGATCAAATAGATTGGCGCGAGAAAATATGGTAAGATTAGATTGTGCAATGAATAACACAATAAGTGGTAGAAGGAATAACGCGACTTGAAGATGTCATGTTGGATGTTAATAAATTGATTATAGTAAGATGTTGCGCGATTTAGCAGTAATGTAATCTTTGTCTTTCCTGTACCATCATCTGAATGTGAAAGTGGTGACACATACTATTTGTCTGCAATAGAAGTTCTATTTAAGTATATGCAAAGATGCCTCATAGCAAGAAGCCCTTTTATCGCTTAAAATGCTGAAACGTAGTTGAATTATTCTTCGCCTTCGTCAGAAGCACTGTCATCAATATAAATGACTCAGAGGAGTTTTCGCTGTTTCGTGATTCAGACCCTATCAGATATGTGACGAACAAGTTTTGGAAGCTGCGCCTTTGTTTCAAGATGGACCTGAACATCCTCTAAGCAATAGTAAATCAACTAGCTCTATGTGGTGGAGTAGCAGTGTGTGAAGAAATTCGATGCCAATAGAGTTCATTGCTCCACTGTGGCACCGAACAGTTATACGCGTTTAGAAGATGATAAAACATGCACATTTCGAACAGTTGTGACAGAGTACCATGTGAAATACAACCACACGAATACCGAGAAATGAGCTAACCAACAAACCTCAGGTGATTTTCGAACCAGCGATCACCTTGTCTAGGAAATCACGTGCTATCCACCGTACCAACAGAGGCTCTTGCTTCACCTTTCTCTGAGGCATTTTTTTACTCTATCGGTGCCATCGGCGGTCATACGTCTAGGAGACGATCTGGAGAGCACAAATCGACAGAAGACCCAGAGAATCTGAAGCTGCAGTCAAAATCATGTCTTAACTTTCAAATTATTTCGCTGATGTCTGCATCTTAACGGGATGATTTCACATCATGCTGTGCTTTGGAAAAAGAAGAGGCAGAAAATGGAAGTTAAACATTGTGGTTTCGGTTGCAGCTTCACCTCATGTGAGTTCATCCTGATTTGTGCTACCCAGATCATTGCGGTTGACGTGTGACCGTTGACAGCATCGAAGAAGTAAAAACATAGCTGAGAGAAAGGCGAAACAAAAGCTTTTGTTGGGCGGATAGCATGTGAGAGTCCGTAGAGCTAATTGCTGGTTCGAATCCCAACTAGAGCTCTCGATTTTGCACATGTCACGGAATTCGTACGGTTGCATTTCACACTGTGCTTTGCATGAAGAGAGAATAAGCATATAGTAAAAGTTAAAACGTCTAGCAGGAATATGGAGAAAAGAAAGGTACATCGAAAATAAAGACCAACCAAAAATTCCCCATTTTCGCGTAACATTTGCTCGGACTTCAATCTCGTAAGCATACCACGATACCATACTTGCTCTGACAGATTGTGGACACTCGTGGTCGGACAGTCGTAGTCATCCGACATCCTTAAATTAGACGTCTATTAATCTTTCTCATTCATTAGGCAATGAAGGTGTAATACGGTGAAACAAGTGGCGAAATAAAAAGTGGACTGTATTTCAGCAAGAAGCTGCAAATAATGCCTCTACTTCTTTACAGTTGATGTTTTTCACATGGACGATTCTCAGAGGAAACACATTTTGTTGTCTTCTCGCCTTTTTTTCCCATCAGATAATTTTTCCTTTTTTCAAGTGCTTTATTACTACATTTTCCTATTGTCCGAAAATCCGTTAAATTAGACGTGTACGAGAGGAGACTATCATGTAGACGTTGTTCTGCCCTGACGAAAAGCAACTTGCTCCAGAATTATTAAATGCCATTCGCCCATGTGAAATTATGCAGAGGTGTGAAAAAAGTAACAAAGCTGGGTGGAGAGTTGGTACAAGTAACAGCACAGTTCTGGGTGGACAGTATCAGGAAAGAAAGAGGAATGGGCAAAAGAAACGAATAAACGGTGGGAATTGTCGCCTGCGGAATGAAATGCAATGTCTCACGAATGAATTCTGTCGATAATGGTTCACTCCAAATCGGTCCCTGCTCATCTAAAATGACGAGAGAGAGAGAGAGAGAGGCAGAGAGGAAAAAAACGAAAAGAAATGTTTTCGTAGTCAAAGCTGAAACTGTCGAATAGACAGCATTGAGACAGAAACGAACGAACGAACATTTTAAGGCAACATCTGTACACATCGCTATGACCGTAATCAATCACTGTTCAGTGAGGGAAAGAATTTTTCTGTGGATTGACATCAACTACATGCACAGCTGTTTTTCTTTTCGCGTATCCAAATACTACAGTATTTCTAACAACTTAAATAACTTTAATAGTGGTGTATTAGGGCAATTTAGTTGACTTCTGAGTGCTTGAATCAAAACTGCTCCAGTGTTCTCCTAAGCGCTAAAGCGTTCGGTCAACGTCAAGAGATTGAACTCTTTTTCAAATCTCGTTACATCTCATCATAATTGTGACCAGATGTTTGAAGGAATGAAATCTAGTGGTGAGCAAACACAATAACTTTGATGCTGTTAGAAAGGTGATAACTCAATTCGAAAAAGATCCAACTGATAATTTTGTAAGTGTGGAATTCTAACCGCTCTTACATACTTAAGAATTTGACCATTATAAAAGAAATTGCCCAAGTTATCGATAAAATCGACCAATAACAATCAATCTAAGACAAGAAAAGTCTTAGGTCTCAGTATGAGTTTTTCTTATTTAATTCTTTATTAGTAGAACATTGCTGCTCTGGGGTTATCCAATGATAATCTTGCCTGAGAGTACTTAATGATAAACATACACCGCTTTCTCTACGAAGATCTACTTGTTAAAAAAACCGTAAATAATCAATAAGCATTGATCGTTCCTTATTGTTCGAAACCGCTTACTTCAATTTAGTCGTTGCCGCTATCGATGTGTTTATTCCGGGAAGGAAGGAAGGAAGCAGCATATTTACTATAGTTGGTGGCCGTCTGGTTTACTCATCTTTAGAAGAGCATCATATTATAGATGACTACTTCTAGCCATTTGTTGGTCATCTGAGATTTGGTTCCACTAATCGACAAACTCGAAACGTCGCCATAAAATTGTCTTGTCAGATTCGTACGCAACAATGCGCATGAAATATGTCCGCATGCGATTGTTGGATGTGGAGGTCATTGAAATGGACACATAAACGAATTTACAGCTTTGGGACCATTACATGCATACGTAAAAAAACAAACATATGAGAGCTTATATATAAATACACACGACCAAATTAAATGCATCCTTATTTGAAAGAGAACCATTTATTAGGAGATGCGCCAAGCATTCCAGCTCTTTGTGCATTGTAGAGGTAATTTCATGCATTATTGTTCTCTACAATGGATTCTATGGTCCATCCTTGTATCATTGGAGAGTTGGTACAAGTAACAGCACAGTTCTGGGTGGACAGTATCAGGAAAGAAAGAGGAATGGGCAAAAGAAACGAATAAACGGTGGGAATTGTCGCCTGCGGAATGAAATGCAATGTCTCACGAATGAATTCTGTCGATAATGGTTCACTCCAAATCGGTCCCTGCTCATCTAAAATGACGAGAGAGAGAGAGAGAGAGGCAGAGAGGAAAAAAACGAAAAGAAATGTTTTCGTAGTCAAAGCTGAAACTGTCGAATAGACAGCATTGAGACAGAAACGAACGAACGAACATTTTAAGGCAACATCTGTACACATCGCTATGACCGTAATCAATCACTGTTCAGTGAGGGAAAGAATTTTTCTGTGGATTGACATCAACTACATGCACAGCTGTTTTTCTTTTCGCGTATCCAAATACTACAGTATTTCTAACAACTTAAATAACTTTAATAGTAGTGTATTAGGGCAATTTAGTTGACTTCTGAGTGCTTGAATCACAAACTGCTCCAGTGTTCTCCTAAGCGCTAAAGCGTTCGGTCAACGTCAAGAGATTGAACTCTTTTTCAAATCTCGTTACATCTCATCATAATTGTGACCAGATGTTTGAAGGAATGAAATCTAGTGGTGAGCAAACACAATAACTTTGATGCTGTTAGAAAGGTGATAACTCAATTCGAAAAAGATCCAACTGATAATTTTGTAAGTGTGGAATTCTAACCGCTCTTACATACTTAAGAATTTGACCATTATAAAAGAAATTGCCCAAGTTATCGATAAAATCGACCAATAACAATCAATCTAAGACAAGAAAAGTCTTAGGTCTCAGTATGAGTTTTTCTTATTTAATTCTTTATTAGTAGAACATTGCTGCTCTGGGGTTATCCAATGATAATCTTGCCTGAGAGTACTTAATGATAAACATACACCGCTTTCTCTACGAAGATCTACTTGTTAAAAAAACCGTAAATAATCAATAAGCATTGATCGTTCCTTATTGTTCGAAACCGCTTACTTCAATTTAGTCGTTGCCGCTATCGATGTGTTTATTCCGGGAAGGAAGGAAGGAAGCAGCATATTTACTATAGTTGGTGGCCGTCTGGTTTACTCATCTTTAGAAGAGCATCATATTATAGATGACTACTTCTAGCCATTTGTTGGTCATCTGAGATTTGGTTCCACTAATCGACAAACTCGAAACGTCGCCATAAAATTGTCTTGTCAGATTCGTACGCAACAATGCGCATGAAATATGTCCGCATGCGATTGTTGGATGTGGAGGTCATTGAAATGGACACATAAACGAATTTACAGCTTTGGGACCATTACATGCATACGTAAAAAAACAAACATATGAGAGCTTATATATAAATACACACGACCAAATTAAATGCATCCTTATTTGAAAGAGAACCATTTATTAGGAGATGCGCCAAGCATTCCAGCTCTTTGTGCATTGTAGAGGTAATTTCATGCATTATTGTTCTCTACAATGGATTCTATGGTCCATCCTTGTATCATCAGACTAGGCCAGCACTAATTTTTCGATCATGGAGAGATGGAGGACTTGGTGTACCCATGGAGTAAAGTGGAAACGAGGACCATGTGTGTACCGGAGCCCATCTATAACAGGTTTGCACCAAACGTCTGTACTTATATATATATATATATATATACATATATATATATACGTTTATCAATAGATAATAAGAAAAGCAACTTATCAAAAACGAAAATATTCGAGCTCATTCAGGCCCTCGAACACGGGTTATAGTAAAGGAATATAGGTTCAAATTTGTTTCGATTCAGCTATATTTACTACATGTTACGATTTTTTAGGGTACCAATGTTAACTACGCACCACACTCTGGCTACAACGTAAAACTTCAAAAGGCAACTATAAATAATCCCACATGGCTCTAAATTAACCGAAAGTAACACAACTGGAAGCATCCTTACGTTTCTCAGAAATGTCCGTAGAACTAATTTCCATCTTTATGGCCTAATTGTAAACTTGAACCTGCGACGTTCTGTGTACAAGTGGCACCTTAAACTGCGGTACACCATTCATGCAGTTTAACATATTACAAAAAAGTGATGATTTCGGTGGTGTGTATGGGAAGTAATGATGAGACTATTAGTTACTTACTTGATACTTGAATGGCTCGTCATCACTAGTTGTGCGGGTCCCAGCATAATCACTATTTTTCGGAGATTTGTTGGTTAAGTCATTGGGGTTCCCTGGAATCCCGAGGACAGCCTGGTCAAAGTCTGCCCAGATGAGGCTGTTAATATGAAATAATTGAGCTCTGAGCGCTAAATATCGAAGAATAGCCGAAAGATACTCCGCAGCAGCCGAAATTACAAAGAGGACGAGTGAAAGATGATGGCATGAGACACCTAGAAATGCTTGCAGCTTTTGCCACTGCAAATACGAAAAAAATAGCCGAAGACGGTCTAGAGTTTGGCACGTGGAATACAGATAGAACGCAGCTGTTCTAGGAATTCTACTGATTCATTTGTGGCAAAGATCTAGGCTTCATGCTACAAAAATACAGAGAGATAAAACGCACTGCAATTCAGTTGTCGATGATGTTGGTGATATATTAAAGATTATTGGTATCGTACAGCTGGTCAGTGGTGTAGTGAACAGCAGTACGTGCCCAATCGCACAGTGGGTTTTTCTCTGTTGATTGATGGCAAGTCTTTTTTCAGCACGGCCTTAGAAGAAAAGTGTGATGCTCAGCGTAATCTAGAGTGAATATAATCCATTTGGCTACCCTTTTACACGACAGCGAGGTTTATTGGCGCAAGACTGAGTCAATCAGGGACCAACCTGGGGATGATTCGTAGAATAAACAAGCGAACATGGCCTGATTATATTCTCCCATATCACTCCGTGAGAGTAAGTATTAACTAACTACCAATGTGCAATTAGATATAATTAGCAAGTCGTGCTCTGAGAAATCACGAAAAGGAATTTACTGGATGAAACAAAAGTGAGAATCAAATTCCTTCTTGCAACATCATGGCAGGTTTCAGTGATATCTGCTGTAGTATCAATGGGCAGCAAATAGAAAACCTTAAAATGATAGCGAAGAGATTTTTTAACTAGAAGGTTATCTGCCTTCTACTCCACGTCCTTTAAAAATGCTTTAAAAAAAAAACTTCCGTCAACGGTATGTCTTTTCCTTCGAAACTGCGTTCCAGAAGGAAGAAAGCCGTTGCTTGACATAGGAGTCTCTTAACGGCTCATCTACTGCTCCATTCAGGTGTAAGCTGGAAAAGAATTGATGTCGTCGTCAAAAAAGAAAACAGACTAGCTGCCTATCACGAGAATATTTCAAACGAAATACTATCCAAGTGTGACTAGCAAATGGAGGAAGATTAGACCGAAGACTATGAGTTGCGCT
This sequence comes from Angiostrongylus cantonensis, assembly GCA_009735665.1. Classification (NCBI taxonomy): domain Eukaryota; kingdom Metazoa; phylum Nematoda; class Chromadorea; order Rhabditida; family Metastrongylidae; genus Angiostrongylus; species Angiostrongylus cantonensis. The sequence continues at coordinate 153,926 of MQTX01000340.1, forward strand.
TGTAGGAAAGCTTAAAACTTCTGCCAAATTGGCTCATTTCCTCACGTAAGATGACCAGATCGCATCCCAGTTACAGTTGAGGAGTTGCACAAAAAAGAAGGACACTGAAGCTTGTTCTTACTGCAACACATCCAAGATGGCTAGTAATAAGTGGAAGCTGCAGAGCAGCTTGACAAAGAGACCCAAGCAGGTATAGGTAGAATAAACTGCTATTAGCAGCATAAAAGATGTACTGCATGAAAAAATGTCGTCGAAGCTTGTGGAACTATAACATAGTGTATTATCCTTGTTGAGCCAGGACGGGATGGCCAGAACATTTCACCATGATATGTAATTGATAAGAGAAAAGTTTTACACCAATCTTTTAGTTTCAGAATCTTTAGCCGAAGCCCTGAAACCTCCGTTCATGTATAACCACCTAGAATTCTTCCGTCTGAGAGTAGAGATGAGACAAAAAGCATGGGGGAAAGCACAGCTTCAGAACTCAGTAATGTGACCGCCGACTTTCATGGAACTAAAAGCCACCATCCACATATGATTCCCGCAACCAATAGAATGCCTTACCTTCAAAATAAAAAAAAAATGCTTGACCAATTGAAGACCTCATGAGCGGTCACCTGTCCATGAATGGTGACCGATGGATTCTTCGTAATTCTCGTTCGACGTGCTTGTTGAGTGTACTCTATAAGCTCTTCGCGAAGATAGTCCTGTCGCATACATCGAAGACAATGAATCAGGTTGAGAAATCATGATTTCGACAAGGATTTTGTTGCATGAACAATATATTGTCCGCGCCGATATCATAAAAGTTTGTTGGTAATCTAAGAAAAGCTATCGACTAACTAAAACCTAAACATTCGTATTAACCTTTTCAATTAAACAGTCCTTCCAAGGTTCTGCTAAGTATCAAAGACGAGGGCTGATACTTCAATCGCTTCAAGAATGCTGCTTAGCATAATACCTATAAAACGCTTGGGCATTCTCTTTGAGAATCACACATACAACATCTAACCGGAATGAGAAGTTGTAATCTTCGAAATTTTTCTCACCTTAAAGATTCAGGATCATATACATTGATAGCCAAACATAGTCAATTCGGTAGTCATACAGCGAGAAGAAAAGGCGACGTATGGATAAAAAGAGATGCAGAGTGGACTTTCATCTACTTACGACGGCTACTTACTCAATAGACGAACATATTCCAAATAAATTCATTAGCTGTGCTAGTAGCTGCAGTGGTTTTACAGGTCACGGTATGAAAATTGCACCTTCTACAGTGCTCGATCAAGCCAACTGCGTAGAAGACGATTACGAGGCAAGGAAACGAGTGGAAAATGAGCTGGAGCTGCAGAATTCGTGTGGATGGGTTGTCCAAGTATTCAAGTAGGTAAGTAGGTGAAATGGTGACTATTAATGAAAGAAACGAAACCTTTATGCAGACGGATCAAATAATAAGTGAGGTCCAGATGAGGGTCAAACGTGAGGAGCACGGGGAAGGGATTGGTGCATGCGCGAATACATTGGCGCAATCAACCTATTAGCGTGAATGGATAGCAGCTACTGCTGCTGGGACCTCATCGAGACAATTCTATTATGGCACAAGTCTTTATCCAAAATTGTAAGGGTTAATATCCCAATTCGCAACAGTGGCTTATTCACCAGACAGAAAAGACCATCTGGTACTCGATGTTTTATTTCAATAAGCAGACACGAGGCTTTTATTAATCTGGTATTCAGCGGAGACTGTTTTCTGCTTTTATGATTTCGTTTTAACTTCGTTTGAAAAAGAAAGGAAAAAGGGTATTGAAATTCAGTTTTGCTTCGGAATGAATTCGCCCGCGACACCGTTGTCGAATGATTTCTCAGCTAAGCCTGCAAGGATGTGGTCTCAGGGAAATAAAGCTGCCTGCAATCCACAAATTCCGGCAACACTCTGTAATGCAGGCTTCTGCACGCATTACCTAGGATGTTTGATGATTCTACGAAAAGCCATGCTTAAACCGCATGGAGAAGGTAGATGAGTCATCCAACACGTGCTGCAGAGTCCACACTTGAAGTGAACCATATCTGTAAATTACTGCTTTAGATTGAAACGTGTGGAAGTAAAATTTACCAATGCTCTAGTTGCGATAACAAATAGTTGGATAAATGACTGTGAAAAAAGCTATTCCTTTTAATAAAATGCGTGCAGGAATAAGAAGATCCAACTGTTCCCACGGCTATCTTCGTCGTTGACGTAGAAAAACAAACGAAAAACATTAGCCATTCAGTTCAATACCTTGCCTCGACTTCAGCCGAAGACATTATTATTTTCTAGTGTAAACAGGTCTGTGAACATTGTTACTACAGTGAATGAATTCATCTGTCAATCATTCAAACGAACGACGAGACAAGGGTCTCGATCGTTGTTTGCCGGCTGTTCGAGTAGGAAACGTCGGTTGGAAAGCATTGCTGTAACTCCTTATCAAGATCAAACGTTTGATCAAGACATGGATAGAATTCGTAGATGTAACGTACTGCCTGAACCGACGACGTTTGGATTATGGAAAAGTTAAGGAAACATACACTGTGGAAGAATTCGAAGAGATATAGAATTAAACACCACATCAAAATACATTTTTGACCACAAATAAGAAACAAAAAGAAACCTTCTTTGAAGATTGTAAGCTTTTTAAAAAAATTTATGCGTTTGTGTTTATTATCGACACCAAGTACAAGTATTATTCCACCTACTATTCATATGCGAGTTCCCTTATTTTAGAGGCGGGTGGCGCAGTGGTCGGAGGCGCCCTGCAAGACACATATTGATTACTGCGACCGTGGTTCACCAAGCCTTTCATCTCTCCGTGATCGGCAAATTAGTGCCACATTGGTCTGGGAGGATAGCAGTACTGGCTCGAACGCGAGTCATTGCAAAAGCCAGATAGGCACTGAATCACCTCATACGATGCTTAATGAAGTTGAATGCATAGCGCACCCTCAAGGATTTATCAACACTATGAGCTTCATCCTTTATCCCTGTTTCTATAAAGTATTTTAGCGGTTTTAACTTTAAGGACTTGTACATGTCCATCTTGCCCTTACATAGTTCATGCCTAGCAGCAATCAGAGAAACAAAAAGCGAGAAACGAGTAGCGTATGATTGACCAGTTTACGGTGAGATAATCGTTATGACGCCTTTTTGAAAAAAACCCAGATAACTGATAGGCAAAGGAGACACTCCCAAAAAAACTCCCCAAAACTAAGTCCATGATTGTTACCATCCAAGCAACTCTACAACTACTTGTTAATATTCTTCAATGTCTAGCTCGCTGCAAAAAAAAAAAAAAAATCCAAAACACTTAAATGTTCAAGGAACTTGGAATGATGCCGCGATGTAAATTTCTTAATTTTTTTCGATATCTAAATTCTTTGATGGCGTTACATAAAGTTTATTGTAAGCGAATGAATGAGCATTGAAAGTTGGAAGTTGGAAACTGACTTAATTTTTTTGAGGGATTCACGGTGGCAATAGTAAATATCAACAAAAGTAATAATAATAATAATAATAATAATAATGAGAGCTGAAGCAGAGCTGAGAAAAACTTGCAGAGTAAGGGAATCCGTGGCCCAGTGTGTAATGCGCAAGCCCCGAGAAAGGAAATCGTGGTTTGATCTGGCCCAGAGTCGAAGTTTTGCGAATATCTGAGAATTGTTGCTGCTGATTTCGAATAATAATAATAATAATAATAATAATAATTTCAACAATAGCATTTATAAAACATTTAATTTCATCGTTATAAAAAAGTTTTCAGAATTATTGAACAATGCAAACATTCTGGACGTCTTCATTTTTTTTTTACTGTCTCCTTTTCGTCCCTGACCTCCTTAACGCTATGTCTACCAAAATTGACTGATCAAATTTAATATTTCTGTCAATCTACACCAAATTACTCAAAATGTAAAACATTTGGAGTTAATAAATTTTCTAAGGAAACGTCACTGATCCGACTTCATTCGTAGAAGATGTTAGGCGCTAATTTGACCATGATAGCGTTTTCGAAGAACTGTCAATGTATACAGCTAGTGCTCTTGTCTTCTCAGACGATCGTATCAATAATTTGCTGTCCTTGAAGCAAAGGAAGTTTGGTTGGCATGGTGAGAGGAATCGAACCACAGATCACATGTGTATTTCATGGAATCTCTAACCACTGTTCTGCCCATCCCTGAAGGGATGGAAGGCTTGGTGGGCCAAGGGTGCATTCCACGTGCGCGTTGCAGTGGCGTCTCCAACCACTGCGCCAAACACGCCTTTTTTGAAATATGCACTAAAAAATCATTCGAATTCTACTCAGAACTCTAAGGACTATAAAAGGACAAAGCTCTCTGCGTTGATGAATCTCTGAGGGATGCGCCATGCATTCGACTTCATTAAGTATCGTTGGAGGTGATTGAAGGCATATCGGGCTTTTGCAATGACTTGCGGTGGCCTGCCGATGTATCGAGCCAATGCTGCTTTCCTTCCAGACAAGTCTGGTACCAATTTGCCGACCCCAGAGGCATGGAAGGCCTGGTGAGCCATGGGCGCAGGAATCGATTCCACGTGCCTGTCGCAGTGGCGCCTCCAACCACTGCGCCACACGCTCCCCCTGAAGACTATACATGATGAAAAAAACTCCTCTGCAACAGATCTGCAAGAAAGAACCGCTCCTTCTAAAATGGCAATAAGTCGGATGGAATGCAACAGTAGTAAACGAGTGACCATTGAAAAGCCAATGTAAAACGGAGGAAAGAAACATGATAAGGTACGGAGCATCGAATAATTGTTTAAACAGTGATTAAAAAGGCAATCACTGATGGAGAACAAAACATTAAAGCACAAAAATAACAATGTGGCTGCGATAATAATGCATCATAAATGCTTTGCATGCTTGATGACCAGAACGTAACAGATGTCGCTTTGTTTCAGCAATTTCCGACCACAATCTAGCCGCCTTCTTCTAACAAACTCATTTCTATGCTAATGAGCGAACATCGATGACAGAGCGTGAACGATGAAACGACTCCGATTTGATATATCGTACGAAAAAAAAACGAAAAAAGCAGGAAAAAATGACGAAAGGGAGTCGCGCGATAATCATGAGAGGCCAAGGTACCAGGATGACATCTAATCATCTCCTGTACTTCTACAAGTACAATTGATTCATAACAAGTAGGAGTTGAGAGTGCAAGTGTAGAAAACAAAAGAGACTATGTAGAATAAAAGTCAGTTTTTTGGGATGAAAGAGTTTGTTCTATGCGTAGACAATCTGAGTTTCTTCTCTAAAACTTTGTAGGCTCCCAGATATGACAAAGGTCGCGACTACTTTTTAAGGATGACGCTTAATTTGGTGAGTATTTGAAAACAACCACCAACACTCGACCTCGACATCACCTTCAATTATGCTCGTTTAAGCATTCAAGCATTCGATGATTTTCACAGTGACCAGCGTACAGGCACACATGTGCATTAGATACATCATCACGAAATTGCGAGTAATTGGGCTGAGTCGGAGTATTTTTTTCGAGATCTATCAATGAAATAAATGCAGCATTTTGATCGCATAGAGTTATTCCAACTGTAAAAACTAATATTCATTAAAAAACAGTGGATGTAACGTGAAGGTTAGAAGACCACTCTCCATCCTTACCGAGTCAGCAAATTAGGCACCACACTTATTAAGAAAGGCGCCATCACTGACTTTATACAAAGGAAAGGCGCGACAAAGTGATTGTATAAGCAAAATATTCATTCATTCACCTCTACGGTGTCCATTAGAGTCGAATTTATGCCACATCCCAGAGCGATTGATTAATGCCGAGCGTTACATTTTTTTTCATTCAATGGTGATTTTGGAATTTTTATCGAACAATGCACAATTTTGATATCCGAATTTGGCGATGAAGGCAACGAATTCTTTACGTGAATGGACCATGGCGAGGATTGATAAAGAACGAAGGTAGGTAGGTTATTAACTGATTCTAGCGCCACAAATTCATGCATGGCAACAAATTTCAGTCACGAAACTATTGAGCATTACTCAGATGACGCACAAAAAACAAATATAGATGGACGAAAGCGACCACTAAGGTTCGATGACAGCCGGAAGCCTGCCCCTCTGACAACTGATTGACATCACGGTTCTGCTCCTAAATGTCAAATAGCTGCTCCATTTCAGTGTAGCGTGGCGTGTTAAATGACGATCAAATGGCGTGTCTTTATTCAGACCGCTCGCGAAGCTCCTTATTTTAACATACATTTATCATGAAGACGTTATTTGCACGAGGATTTTATTAAGGAATGGATTAGTCGAGCTAAAGAATGAGTTCCTTTTTCGACACAGTACCAATTGGAAGAACAATAACAACAACGATATGTCGGAAGCTTCCGACAACGTTGCAAGCATTAAGCTTTAGGACTTTTAGACCTATGAAATGTGGTTTCTCTAAGGCAATTTTCTATTGAAGATTACGAAAAAACACAAAAGCGACGCACCATTGAACGTGTTGCAGCGGTTAACAGCAGTGTTGGAGTCGAACGCATGTCCATCAAGCTGGACAAAGAAGTGTTTCGTTTTGGGCGTCAAAATATATAAAGAATCCACCAGGTCCTCTATGAGTTCGTTTGAATAGGAAATAAGAAGCGACGGTCTCACTTCTGTATTGCAAATAATGCAACGCATGAAAAAGATCCCTATGTGGTGAAACAAAGTAATAAAACAAGGACCTGATTCCCGAAAAAGGTATGTGGGCGGTAAGGTAACACTTAGCGTAATGATCAGAGTTCTCTAAAAGGATCCAGACATCGGATATTGAAATGCAGCCATGCGACCGTAAGGAAAAAATTTGTCGGGTGAACAAAATCGTCTCACTAAAGCACAAATGTGGCTGTATCCGTTAAAGTAAATGTAGTAAAACAGTGAAGACGAGTGATTGACGGGCAACTATGAATGACAACGTTATGATAGACGATCGTGCATCATTAGAAGATATGCAAATCACTGAGAAGAATTCAACTCTCCTGCCCATTCACCCACTCCGACGCCTCCCATCCATCCTTCCTCTCAAGCAAATCCCGAATGTGGGTCGATAAATGATAAATTGCTTTCCACTGAAAACAGTATATCACGCGATATCACTACTCAAGATTGCAAATTGCTGCTTTTAAGCATCAAATCTCAATGTGCACAGTCTGGAAAAAGAAGCGATTTGATAAAAAATCATAACAACCTATAATATATGAGTAAAATAACATTTGCTGGATTCAGCGTTATATGCCACCAAGTAATCAGAGGCAGTGGAATTGTGTTGTTGATTTTTTTCACGGATGGTCAAGCTGTTATCTACGCAAGACTGATAGCATTATCAATATTAAGCCAACAATTGATAAGTCGAGTTCAAACTGAAAGAGAATTGGGAGCGCGAAGATGCTTAACGCATAATGGACCCGCATCGTTTACCATGGTTCTCCGAATGGAATACGAGCTCCGTCGGCTGCAAGCTTGCTGGTCTTTTGACAATGAGAAGTAAATTTTCAGCAACTAGAGGGGTTTAGGGGTTACGAACCAAGCAGAATTGTAGAAAGACTGCAAGATTTTCGTTCTTTGGGTACGGAAGATGTGTGTGGTACTGCTTACCGTCTGTTACTTGGTTCATCATGTGAATACATTACTGTTGGGACTTGGAAGCATCGTGGACTTTACGGACTTTACGTTAGGTGTTTTCCGATGTTTATTATCTACATCCACATATGCCATATATTGACAGTCGTGAATAAAATGAACGAGCAGTGAATTAACAGTCAAATCCCAATTCGATGAACTTTTTCGAAGAAACGTTTTATGCAATTTATTAGGTGAATTGGATGGTGTCTTTGGTTTCACTTCTACTAATTTAATATGTTTTCGACTAGCTTTGGAATGAATCGCATAGTACAGTAAGGAAAAAAATCTGGAGCGAACTGAGCTGAAAGTAGGCACTATAGTGCCCATATCGAGCTTTAAGGGTTAATGACAGATTGAATAATCTATTTGGGAAATAGAACGCTGCAAGGGAAAAATGAAAAAACAATTGAACATCCATAATGGAAAAAGGAAGCAGTAGCAAAATCCATTGAAAAAGAAGGCTTTTTATTACAAAATTTGACCAATTGGTCATTTCAGTGAGTACTTCAAATAAGAATCCCACCAATACACCAAAGCGTCCACATGCCTTCAATACATGAGAGACCGCTGGCCTTTGCAGATCGGATGGAGCTTTCCACAGACAAGTCTGTCAGCCATTGCGCCTACTACGACTGGACGACGATCTTGGTCGGCCTAGCGTGGTGCCGAAACAGCCCATTGGCGTACTTCTTTACTCACTGCGCTTCACATCAATGGTGAAAATAAATACTAAGGAATGGTGCGAAAATCTCTGCACATCGTTCTTATTTAAAGCCAATTTCAAAAGATATCCTTTTCCATGCACGATAGAAAGGGGGAGGGGCGCGTGTGGCGCAGTGGTTGGAGGCGCCACTGTGACACGTACGTGGAATCGATTCCTGCGCCCATGGCCCACTAAGTCTCCGGGGTCGGCAAATTGGTACCAGACTCATCTGGGAGGATAGCAGCACTGGATCGATACATCGGCAGAACACCGCCAGTCATTGTAAAAGGCCAGATGTGCATTCAATCACCTCCAACGATACTTAATGAAGTCGAATGCATGGCGCATCCCTCAGGGATTGATCAACGCGGAAAGCTTTATCCTTTATCCTTTATCCCTTTCCATCGTTTATTACTTGCTTCAGTGTTCTTCTTTATCCTTCCCGCTCATTTTTTTTTTCTATGAAGCAAGCAAATTAGCGTTATTGTGGAATGATAGAAGTGAACGTAAACAAAAAACCCTACTGACTAAGTTATCAACGCGAATCTCATAAAAATTTGTTGAACCATAGTTGAATTTATTCCATTGACTGATTTATAAAGCAATGTAGTTGCTAGCAGTAGGAATCACTGTAGTTTTAGTTTTATCCTAACCTTTCTCCTTTTAAGATTATTGACTTTGTGATTTCAACTTAAATGGGTCAGGCGGTGTAATATCATCTACATTTGAACCAACGTATAGTACAGTACACTAGTCAACAGGAAAAAAATGTAAAACATAATTGAAGGGAATGGAAAAGATAAGCGCATTTTTGTCTCAGAGACGTTTTAGAAACAATCCGTTCAGAGGTAGTGATTTTTTAGAGGATAAAATCGGAAAAAGAATCCTGACGTTACCGAAGATGGGGTTTGAACGAAACAGCAATTTGTCATACAGCGAAAGAGGAATCGTTTACGTTTAGATCAATAATTGTTGCGCAAAAACTACTTCATTACATTTATTCCGCTCAAAAAAACCCGTAAACATAGAGCCGTTAAAAGAAGAATGGCTGGAGTACATGAGCTCATTAAAATGACCGACGTAAACTCCCAGTTACAAAGAAAACAGTTAAGTTCGATTAGACATAAAAACGAAACAGCATTCATTGTTATAGAACAAGCTGTAAGTAAAGCTTATGGAATTCTCCATGAGCAAAATGAGAGTTTCATTAAAAATATGGGCACGGTAGTTTACATTCGTTGTCGAAAACCGCGTTTTCCAAAACTAGTATTCTTTTATTTTTGATGAACTCAAGTTAACAAATTTGAACAGAGGTGACCGAATCCATGTCCAGCCCATGCGACTTACGCTGGTCTAGTGATGTGTAAATTCAGTGTTTTTATAATCGTTGACAATCAATTTTCTGAACCAAAAATGCTGGGACGCGGGTTTGAATTGCGTGGGTGGCGGAATAGAACCAAAGACAACTTGGGCTATGAACGACACCGTTAGCTAAACGGTTAAGCACCTCTGAATTCATGACGTGCCCTACATAGAAGCACGTATTAATGAAATGCATGCCTTTAAGTAGTTTCAAATGGAAAAACTGGGAGGATTACCAAAAAAAAAACCCCGAGGAAACCATGACCTGTTTGTAATTTTTTTTCCTCTGTTTTATTGCGCAAAGCGTTCAAACAATGCTGATTGTGAGTAGTGATAAAATTGTTTATTTCACTAGCCAAAACACAGTGATGCGATAAGACGAGTAAACTTGATAAAGCAGCAAAGCGTCACCCAGGTTTTTTTGTTAAAAGATAACTTGAAAATAGGGTACCATATAATCACCTCTAAAATGAGTTACACTTGACTAAAAAATCTTTCAATAAATGAAGAAGGAAACAAAAGCAGAAGTTAGTCAATATTTGAAAAAACCAAAAATGCACTGAAAAAGAAGAGATATATTCTATTTCTTTGAATCCTTACGTAAAAAAAATTACTCATGTGTAACAAGGTGGAAGGTGTAGGAGTCTGCTGCATCTCCGCAACGATGACTAAGAAGTGCAAATAGAAACAAGCAGAGCCTTTCGCATTTCCTTTCTTATCAAATCTACCAATTTATTACTTTTACTTTCCTCTGTGTTCTATTTAGGATAACCAGTTAAAATAATACTCTTTGAACTTTCAAATCAATTAGTTTTCTATGAAGCAAGCAAATTAGCGTTATTGTGGAATGATAGAAGTGAACGTAAACAAAAAACCCTACTGACTAAGTTATCAACGCGAATCTCATAAAAATTTGTTGAACCATAGTTGAATTTATTCCATTGACTGATTTATAAAGCAATGTAGTTGCTAGCAGTAGGAATCACTGTAGTTTTAGTTTTATCCTAACCTTTCTCCTTTTAAGATTATTGACTTTGTGATTTCAACTTAAATGGGTCAGGCGGTGTAATATCATCTACATTTGAACCAACGTATAGTACAGTACACTAGTCAACAGGAAAAAAATGTAAAACATAATTGAAGGGAATGGAAAAGATAAGCGCATTTTTGTCTCAGAGACGTTTTAGAAACAATCCGTTCAGAGGTAGTGATTTTTTAGAGGATAAAATCGGAAAAAGAATCCTGACGTTACCGAAGATGGGGTTTGAACGAAACAGCAATTTGTCATACAGCGAAAGAGGAATCGTTTACGTTTAGATCAATAATTGTTGCGCAAAAACTACTTCATTACATTTATTCCGCTCAAAAAAACCCGTAAACATAGAGCCGTTAAAAGAAGAATGGCTGGAGTACCATGAGCTCATAAAATGACCGACGTAAACTCCCAGTTACAAAGAAAACAGTTAAGTTCGATTAGACATAAAAACGAAACAGCATTCATTGTTATAGAACAAGCTGTAAGTAAAGCTTATGGAATTCTCCATGAGCAAAATGAGAGTTTCATTAAAAATATGGGCACGGTAGTTTACATTCGTTGTCGAAAACCGCGTTTTCCAAAACTAGTATTCTTTTATTTTTGATGAACTCAAGTTAACAAATTTGAACAGAGGTGACCGAATCCATGTCCAGCCCATGCGACTTACGCTGGTCTAGTGATGTGTAAATTCAGTGTTTTTATAATCGTTGACAATCAATTTTCTGAACCAAAAATGCTGGGACGCGGGTTTGAATTGCGTGGGTGGCGGAATAGAACCAAAGACAACTTGGGCTATGAACGACACCGTTAGCTAAACGGTTAAGCACCTCTGAATTCATGACGTGCCCTACATAGAAGCACGTATTAATGAAATGCATGCCTTTAAGTAGTTTCAAATGGAAAAACTGGGAGGATTACCAAAAAAAAAACCCCGAGGAAACCATGACCTGTTTGTAATTTTTTTTCCTCTGTTTTATTGCGCAAAGCGTTCAAACAATGCTGATTGTGAGTAGTGATAAAATTGTTTATTTCACTAGCCAAAACACAGTGATGCGATAAGACGAGTAAACTTGATAAAGCAGCAAAGCGTCACCCAGGTTTTTTTGTTAAAAGATAACTTGAAAATAGGGTACCATATAATCACCTCTAAAATGAGTTACACTTGACTAAAAAATCTTTCAATAAATGAAGAAGGAAACAAAAGCAGAAGTTAGTCAATATTTGAAAAAACCAAAAATGCACTGAAAAAGAAGAGATATATTCTATTTCTTTGAATCCTTACGTAAAAAAAATTACTCATGTGTAACAAGGTGGAAGGTGTAGGAGTCTGCTGCATCTCCGCAACGATGACTAAGAAGTGCAAATAGAAACAAGCAGAGCCTTTCGCATTTCCTTTCTTATCAAATCTACCAATTTATTACTTTTACTTTCCTCTGTGTTCTATTTAGGATAACCAGTTAAAATAATACTCTTTGAACTTTCAAATCAATTAGTCTTTTCTAATGGCTTTAATTATTTGTTCTGAAGAAAAGTTTAGGAAAACCAAAAGCCTTTCCGTTGCCGAAAAAACACCGAATAATCGCGTTTAACAAAAACCAAGGAACGTCCCGTAAATACGACGCAGAACTGCTATGGTACGGATTTTTCGGACCACTAGCGGAAAATTTTGGAGAGGAAAAATAGGAAGCAAGTTTTCATTTCATGAAGAACATTAAAGACAAGAAAATCTTGACAGCCGAGCAATAGATAATTTGCTTTGGTCTATTAAGCTACCTGAGGACGAATACATGGCTATTCAGAGATCGATTTTTTTTTTTGTGAAACTGAATTTCAACTTAACTATCTAACAGACTATGGACCAACGGCATGCAGCGGTCATGGTGCCTCTAAGATGAACACTCGAAGATTCTATCTATGTAAATGTTTGAGAGCATTTCAAGGTTTTAAACCGTTTCCTAATCAACAACTTGTCAAGGAAATAAAATAGTTCTAAGGCATGATTTGACCTTCTTCTTAGCATAAAATACTTCTCTCTGTTCGTTACTCGTAAGACCATTACATTTACTATAATGAAGAGTTCAGCTTCATAATTTTCTAACATTTCTATAGAGGATTATGCAAATCTTGTTACAATTATGACAACAGTCGAACGATCGCCATTTATAATGCCACACTAGTAGTTGGTGTCCAATCAACGCCCATTCACCATCCTATACAGCCCGATAAATTTCTCGCCATTGTCCCGTGTTTAAGTCAGTAGCAACAAAGAAGCTTGTTGCGATAACCCAAAACAGCGCTCAATACACAGCATTGCGAGAAATGAGGAACGTAGAGAGGTTATTGCAACCCGTAGTCGGAAAGGAGTATTAAAATTACAATGTGAACCGTGCACATAGGTGTCAGTGGAATTTTTCGAAAATATCTTTAGACAGGTAGAAATGGTTATACAGAGAAAAAAAGAGGCGGTGTTGATCAATTTCCTAGTGGAGTGCTTTCCTAGTGAAGTGCTATGTCTACTACTCCACTAAGCATCGAAAAAGAAACTAAATGCACACTTTGTCCACAGAACAGCATTCATTAACTTAACGATGTACCAAGTCTGCGTTTTTTCATTGCCACACATCGATGACACAGATTTACTAACTCCGAATGAATAACGAACCAACGACTACGTGTGTCGTGGGGGATCTGCGAGTGGTGTGCTAGACAGACTTCGAGGTCGATGGGATTGAAAAATATAAGCCAACAATACGTACCTCCCTAGAAAAAAGGATCCTTTTCTCGCATTCCAATTCCCACAAAGGCTTGGCGGGATTGGAGAATTTTTCGACACTACGATTAGTTTCATGGAAGTGGTTTCGTTTCGATTCCTAAACACTCCCATACTCTGATTTGTTGTCTAATTTTGAAAATAGAGAAACCCACGTTAGCTTGACCATCTTTCTTGCTCATGTTCCGCAATACGGCAATGCGTTGAGAGTCCTAGAAGGAGAAGGAAGAACAATCTTCAATTTGTAACATTTACAATCAGAAACACACGCTTCAGTTAACAGAATACTGCTCTAATCAAAATAAAAAATAAGTGACAATCTCTGCAAATCTGGCAGTAAAAAACAAGTTTGGTTGTTCCAACATGTTAAAAATCCTATAATTTTTAAACAACGAAGCGTTTGAGAAGAGTTTGGGTAAATGGTGAGGTGAGAAGGTGGACCCGCATGGTGTGGTGGTGAGCGCCTTACTCCCCGGAAAGGACAATAGTGCGTTCGTTCCCCACCATAGACACCTGCGGTCCAGAGTTTTGCAAATATCTCATCTTTATTAAAGTTTGGGTAAATGTTTTATTTTTAAACATTTCTTAAGCACGTTCTTGTAGATACACTTAGTACAATGAGCAATACATAACAAATAAATTAATCGAGTTGTTGTTTAGTTGAATTACATCGCTTCCTTGCAAGTTTGTAAATATCGCGGAATTCCTATGAAATTCTCGACCGTAGCAAACAAGGACCTCCTCACGGTTTACCACCTCATCGTAGTTGGGAGGTGTTCCTGGCTGTGGGGCCATGATGTACAGCGGAAAGGTCATCTCCCTGACAGTGTCTCTCAAGCTGAAAAGAATCCAACATTTCCATCAGAAAGCCTAGATAAGAGTAAACCTACACCAGGAACCACCACCGTCCTGGTATCAAAGTCGCATGATGGCAAATCTCGTAGTGATCCACAAAGGCCGGCGACTGCCTGTGGTGGTGAAGACCCGGAGCAGACTTTGGTTAGGCTAAGCCAGGTATTCCAAGAGGCCATAATGGCTTAGCCAACAAATCTCCGAAAAATGGACATTATGTTGGGGCCCGCATAACCAGTGAAGACGGATCGTTGGGTCGTTCAAGTATCAAGTAAGTATCAACAAAGAAGAAAATACGTCATGATATCAAACCCAGTTGGTCTATAGCAACATTTCATGAAGCAGATTTCTTGACCCACCGTTCTCAAAAAAAAAGACAACTTTTGTTTTCGCAAAGAAGTATTCACTGGTGATGATTACTGACAGTGGTAGGAAGTGGTCTTCATAATTTCTGCTACATTGGGGAAGAATCGAAAATGAATTGCTACTGTAAAAATTTGATGCAACTCTACTAGAATGGGGAAATTAACGAGATTTTTAAGCACGGGTTTCCTTTATGTTACAGTATATGCTATTCTAAACACTAGACGAAAATATAGCCTTTCATGGAAAACGCCGATGTGAAGGACGATTTTGGTGAGAATGGACAGGACTTCTGTTGAGGCGCTGTACCACGGCAGAGTTCATTATGATTAGGTTAGTGTACTAAGCCCTTAAATAAAGACAATTACCATAGAAGAGAAGGGAGAAGTTAAAAAGAATACTATAATAAAATGCAGCCCGTCAGGCTCTTTCACTGAAAACTTTGGTGGATTTGGTGAAATAAGAAAGAGAAGGAAAATAATTCCTTTGTTGAGAATCCTTTGCTTACGTCGAACGGAGTAAATATGCGGCAGCTGTTTTCATCTGGGTCGGAAGGTCAATATGACCTAAGACCAAGGGAAGGACGGCCAAAGAGGATATGGGCAGGGTTTCAGCAGAGCATCAAAAAAGTTCGATAAACAAAGATTGAGCAAACAGATTATGCTGGCACGTCATGTCAACACTTCGTTTTTTTTTTTAACGAATTGTGCTGACGGCTTGGATTTCCTGGAGAAAACAAGATGAACAAGATGAATAAGACCAAGTTAGTGAGAGGACAATTTTGGCTCATGCAGATAGTGCAGCAGAAGTTTCTTTGAGAACACGTCCAAAGATCAGCGAGAAAACTCGTACGAGCTAAATGACGAAGGGCTTGGGACGCGATGCGCCAAATCTTTTGCGACTGTTTGACCACAACGTAACTTTGATTGAGAGAAATAGCAGTGAATACTTCCAAAGTCGACTTTTAGCTTATCTTCATATAACTAGGAAACGTGTTTTTTCAATTGATAACAGAACATTAGGTTTATGAAAAACTGACTGCATTTTAAAATACAATTACGCTATTCGTTTTCTGATCATGACACCGACTGCTTCAGGATGGACTCTCTGGAGAGAAACAAACGGATATCGATGGGTAATAACTATCAACAACTGTCTTGCATAAAACAGCGCTGTCGAATAAGATTACGCCATTCAAAGGGTGCTTCAATGGATTCGACTGGATGGGAATCACGAAAGCCCACATCGGATGAAGGAGGATTTGTGGACCATTGACTCAGATAAATCCGAATCTGAAGAAGGCGACTGCTCCGAAACCTTGGCCAAATAGAGTTCCTTTTATGAATCTCGCTTTTCTTGTCAATAAAAAATAGTGTATACATTGTGATTTCCAGGTTTGATTGAATTCGTAGTCATAATCGGAGTATTTTTCAGTGCATTTTCATACAATTTCTTTCCAAAATAAGGCTAGATTTAATTGAGGCCATCGATTGAACCACCCAAGCAAACAAATAAATGAGGCTTCTTTTTCGTCGTTGTGAAGATGTTTGGCAACAATACTGTAGCTCTTCTTTCTCGGAAAGTAGCGGTAAAATCCTTCCTTTACACGCACCTGCTTCCAAGTGTCGCATTACGTGTGTTAGCAATCATGTGTATTTCTGCACATTGAGATAGGTTGGATGTCGCACCGTTCTCCCACCTCAAAATGGCTTCTTTAACTGTGCTCTACTTCTTATTCTCTGCCTACTACAATTTTTAAAGCAGGATACCATGTGAAATACAACCACAACGATGCTGAGATAATTGCAAAATTCAGGACCGCAGGTGTCTGCTCTAGGGAACGAACGCTCTTTCACTCTTTCCAAGGGCTAAGGTGTTCACTACCATACCATGCGACTTCTTCGTTTCGTTTGTACCTCAGCTAGTTCCACCGATATTGAGGCAAGCGAAATAGACGGTTCGCATAGCGTTGTGGTGAACGCGTTAGTCCCGGGAGAGGTAAAAGCGCGCTCGTTCCTCTCCGCAGGCATTTGCGGTCGGAGTTTTGAAATTATCTCGGCATCCTTGTGACTGTATTTCTCTGACTATTTTTCAACCACATTACACATTCCACACCCACACACACATGTGTCACGTTTGAGCATGATAACATAGGTGGTACGACCACGTCATGTAATGCATTCATGGAAACTTCAAATAACTGGTATATTCAGTCGAGAAATTGAGCACAGGCATGTGTCTTAACACAAAGTAATGACCGACTTTCTACTAACCTCGGCTTTGATTAAATAATTCTTCGTATTCTTGTTGAGCAAACGCGAGATGCTATTTTTATTCTTTATTCACGAATAAGCTGAAGTTTCGGCGGAATTCGCCTTCCTCAGAGTCTTCTTTGTTTGGTTATGGAGGTGTTTGGTCGAATAGATTGCTGTCAACTTGACCTTTCCAGGCTCTGAGGAAGGCGAATTCCGCCGAAACTTCAGCTTATTCGTGAATAAAGAATAAAAATAGCACCTCGCGTTTGCTCAACAAGAATACGAAGAACAATGTAATGACATAGTACTAGAAGTGGTGTGTATTTAATCTTAAAATTTCTTAGCTTTTACTCATTGGAGATGTGTAGGGCAGTGGGTAAAAGTGCGCTGCAACGCACACATGATGTTCAACGCCGTCTATTACAGCGGAGAGGAACTGTTCCTTGGAACATGCGACAGTAGAGGAGTAGGCAGTGTGGATGGCGACGTCTTGTCTCGGCCATGCCGATGACGTGGTATCTTATCCTTCTTGGTTGCATGAGAAAGTTTTCTATCGATGGCGTTGACGGCTTTTCGTTATTTTCATGAATTTGGAGATGGTCGGTTCATCGAGCGTAAATAGCGCATTAGAATTAAATGGTTTCTCATCATTATTGTTTTTCTCTGATTCGACTGGACCCTATTTTTTATTCATTCACAATAACAATTGGAAAACCTTCGTTCCACCTGAAAAATTCTTGATGAAAAAAGAACAATGTCATTGCTAAAACGAATACTGTATAGCAGTTATTCGTCTTTAAGCATCTTTTCATCACATCGTGGTTTCTGCATGACGTTTTCAGGAGCACCTACATCGGCAGTGTGTACGGCTGGGAGGAACAACCTTGCTGAGATTATACCGCATTCTCTGACACCTCTCTTTCAAGCAAAGATAAAATCGCTGTACAGTGGTTCGACAAATTCTAGGTGAATTATAGCTTGTAAGAATACTGCAATATCTGTACGCCAAACAGTCGAAGATAAGGTGGGCCGGACACGTAAAGCGTATGAATGACAACCGATGGACGAGAGCTTTTAGTGACTGGACTCCTCGGGATTTAAACGCATTGCAAGACCACCGACTCGATGGTCAGAGTTTTTCACAAAAAGCCTATAAGAAAGATATAATGCTTGACGAGTTCCTACAGCGAGAAGGACCCACTGGGCTACTCTTGCACGCGACAAGGAAAAATGGAGGATTTACTGGCGCCAGCTCGAATCACACGACGATTAACGGGACTACAGGTGATACAGGTGAAGAACACGGCGAATTTTTTTCATATGAGGAATCTCAAGCAGGTTATTCGCGAGGCTATGTGGCGCGTCTCCAGGTGGCAAATAGGGGGCTAGTGGGGGACCAAAAACGACCTTTGCTTCCCTGAGACGCAGGTGGATCCAGGGGATGGTTTCCCTGTTTTTGCTGCGCCAATTTGACAAATAATTTTTGTATTTATGAAGAGAATTCATGCATGCGTGTGTGGATGCGTTCTATTTTATGCGGAATGTATTCTACGAGTCAATTCGGCCGAAAGCCCGCAATCAGGTAACAGGGAAGTATACGGGAGGCGATTAGGAGTCGCCTCCAACAAATAAGCTCCATGTCCACTCTAGGAGAGCCAAGCAAGCTACCCGTGAGTATACCCAGCTCCCACGTTCAGACCCCAGCAAGCTATACGTGGGTATCAAAATGCTAAACACAATTTAAAAAACACGAGCTTTATTCCCTTGACCCCGAAAGAGGCCCGTTTACCTGGAAGCTGCCTGGATCAAGAACTATGGTGACGATCTGTACCTATAATGCACGTACACTTGCATCCGAGTCTTCGATAGAAGACTTGCTCATGCAACCAAGAAGGATAAGGTACGACGTCATCGGCCTGGTCGAGACGGGACGAACGCCACCCATTCAACACCGTCTATGACAAGAGAAGGAAATGTTGCTCGGTACATGCGACAGTAGAGGAGTAGGCAGTGTCGGCGTTCTCGTCAACACGAGTTTGTCCATGAACATCGATTCATTCGAACAACTAACAACCCAAACCGAAAGCATATGACAAGAGTTATGTGGGACATTACCGGCTTTGACAACTTTCGTCGTTTACTCGTTGATGTCAAAATATAACAAAGAATAAGTCGAAGTGTTCTACATGAACCTGGAGAAGTTCTACACAGAAGACCATAGATTCTTCAAGATCATCATTGGAAAAATTGTCGCCAAGATTTGACCAAGAAGAACGTGTGGAGAACGTCACATTGAGACCCATGGATTAGAATGAAATGAATAGAGTAGGCGGCTGTCTGAGTTTATCACGACGACCAAGACCACCCGAGGTAACTCTCAGTTCCAGAAGCCACACCCTCAACGTTGGTCGTGTTGGTCTCTCAGTGGTGGGTACCATAACGAAATTGACCATATCATTGTAAACCAAGGGTTTTGCCTAACCAATGTAGCTGTTGTCCTGAAATTCTTCACTAGATCAGAAGACGCCCTCCTTCATCCAAGGTTCTATTTTCTACAAAAACGAGAAAAAGCCGCTAAACTCAAGAAGTTTCAAACCCATTGTAACTTGAGACTTATTCACTTCATTAGTCGGCTGTTAGAAAGATGTCGTTGCCGATAACATCTGCAAGAAGCACGATCGGACCATTGGAGTGGAAAACTTAATTTAGACCATACATGGATAATTTGGCTTTAAAGGCAATATATGTTTAAGAGCAGATCGGCAGGCTCGTAGTAGATGTGGAACATTTTTCGTTGAGGTTAAGGCGCCCACGTACCGCCTTTCAAGCTGCTTCCTACTCACTTGACTATGATTTTTTTGCAAACAGATTTTAAGAATACAACTCGCGTTATACATTTCCTCCTAACGGTTTACTACCTTATCGTGGCTGGGAGGTGTTCCTGAGTGTCGGACTGCGATGT